>JARJHM010000547.1:0-221523 GCA_033356055.1 Carex pumila | reverse complement strand
CTCAGTTCAATCTGGTGAAAATGGTTTAGAAACCTAATAGAACTTGCTATATTGTGTCAACTGGCACTAATAATTCTGTGCCAGCTGGCTGTACCTGTATCAATATTGTGTCATGCCTGTGATTTCAAATAATTATTATCAAATAGAAAACCTTGAAATGACATCTTCGTCTTCTTTTCCTTTCTTAATTTTGAAAAAAAAAAAATTCTTGTAATTCAATATTTGAATATCAGATAATGGAAAACTTGGAAACCTTAACAAATCTTCAAGAGCTGTGGCTTGGCCGAAACCGAATCAAAGCTATCAATTTATGTGGCTTGAAATGCATTAAAAAATTGAGCTTACAAAGCAACCGTCTGACAAGCATGTTGGGTTTGCAGGTACTATACTTCAGCATGATGTTTTATTCTGTTTATATAATAACTTTTGCAGCAAGCACTTAATAACATATTATGAAATACATCTCTCCTCGTGCATAGATACAACTTGACAAACTAGTTCCTTCATTATTTCCATTAACATTTAGTCTAACCCAAAGTTTTTAAATGTGAAAAGTGGTGGCAACCACCAAGTCCAAGAGAATGCAGATGTAACTTTGGAAGGTAGCACTTTTGTGAGTAGCATGATGGAAGGCTTGTAATAAGAGAAGGGATATATTGACAACCACTTATACATGACAAATGTGACAACCGTGAAAATAATTATGAAAATTAAAAAGTAAATTGTAGAAATGTTTTTTATAGTTTAGATGGATTGTGTTTCAAATGTGGTGCAATTCGGAAACTGTTTGGTACTGAACCATTAATTTTTCAAGCTGTTAGATGGATGATCAAAGTATTTTCAAATTGCACCAAATTTGATACGCAACCTATCTAAGCTTCAGAAATATCTACAATTTTACTTCAACTTTTACTTTTATTTTTTATTTTGATAACCATTTGATTGGCTGTTCGGCTGTCAAGTAAGTTGGTTGTTAGTAATAGTATATCCTATCCCTTCTAATAAAAGATGCACACAATATGCATCTAATGGTGCATTTTTGACAATATATCAGTTGGATCCTTTTTGCAATTGTGAACAAAAAGCTCATGTTTTAAACATTCAATTATTACATTTTTTCCATTACTGATGACTTTTCTGACAAATTATCTACAGGAGTGTGTTGCTCTAGAAGAGCTATATCTGAGTCACAATGGCATTCAAAAAATGGAAGGGTTATCTACCCTGCACAACCTTCAGATATTAGATGTTTCTTCCAATAAATTGAACTCCGTTAATGATATTGAGAACCTGACCAAGTAAGATCAACCTTATTAAAGTGCTGTATATTTGTTGTGGTTAAATAAATTTTATTTTTAATTTTCCTTTGTAAATATTTGTTTTTATAGGTTAGAGGATCTGTGGCTCAATGACAACCAAATAGAATCTCTTGAAGGAATGGAGGCAGCTGTGGCTGGTTCAAGGGAGATACTCGGTACAATCTATCTTGAGAGGAATCCTTGTGTATGTTTTTTTTTTTTTTTTTTTCTCTTGCTCGATTACATGAGACTGCATTGCAAATATTGTGCATCTTTATTTACGGATCTCATAATTTAAATTCAAATCTTTTCGTTGTTTTTGTGTTGATTTTCAGGCAAAAGCTCCGGAGTACTCAGCTAGGCTCAAGGTGATATTTCCTAATATACAGCAAATTGACTCTGATATAATGTGAGCTGTTGATTTCCAAGAGATTGGGTTTGGCTCGAATATTTAGTTGACGCCAACTAATTTTTTGAAGCATCTTTATATATTTGCTTCTCTTACCTTTTTTTTTTTATTTAATAGTTTAGGTTGTAGTCTATCACTACTGTCTGTCAAGTCTTTTTTGGATGTACTTTGTTGGATTTGTCTTATACAGTTTTCCCCAGTAGTTTGCTTACTGTTTGAATAAAAAAAAACTCTTATTTTTTTTTTCTCAGAAATGAAAATTTGCAAGTTGGAGGAATCAAAGAGTAATTCTTTTGTAATATCATCACTCAATTGTTAGATATGAGTTGATGCGTATATCTTACATCTTTATGAATCTCTTCGTTTCTACTAAAATAATATTATTTTCGGATTAGACTTTATGTGCCTCGGAATGCAATGCAATAGGTTTAATGCGTGATTACGCAGTTTAATTCCTGGACTTCGTAATGAACTGCTTATGGCTGTTAATGATGTGTTAGATATATTTTAGGGGATAACTGAACTGATTTAAGATATGTATACTTCTCTGAACTTCAAGGTACGTCAAATAAAAAAATAAACATTCCTGGCGAACCATGAATTCATATCACCAAGGTAACATAATCTGCATGAATATTAAAAGGGTTTTGTGCATTTCACTTCGGACCGAATTAGCCATTGGACGGTCCAGATCTAAACAGAAATATTCTGTTACCTTTTATGGATTCAGCGAACCATGCCCTTTGGATCAGGTTTATTAACTACCTCCTTTGAGAATTTTAAAAACCGGAACATCATACCAAATTTAATTTCTCAAATTCAAACAAGAAGCGCCTCCCGCCTGTCAACAGAGCCCAATATATCACCTATTTAAGGCTTCAATCTCATCTTATACGATCATAATTCAACCCAGACGCGCCTCTCTTACACAACTTCAGAAATCCTGTATCCTTTCCCTTCTTCCAATCGACGCCTACCATGGCCAAATTTTATGGTCTTGGCATCCTTGTGTTTGTTACCATCATTTTTACAGTTTTTTCAACAGGATCTACTTTCCAGTACAAGGTCGGTGATGCCGATGGGTGGCGTCTGCCAGAAGATAACAACCAAGAGATGTACGAAACCTGGGCGAGCAATATCAATTTTCATGTCAAAGATTCATTACGTGAGTATTATATAAGATCAATTCTCTCTTCTTCTTTTTAAGAATAAAATTAAAATTTGTTGAGGTTTTCCTGGTATTTTTGTTAGTAATGAAGAGAAGTACAATTTTTTGTTATAGAATTTTACTCATTCTATTAGTCTTTGAAACATTTTTTTTATTCTTTTTGTAGGAAATTAAATATTGTTGTTTTTCGTTTAAAATAATAATAATAATAAAGTACATCCAAAAATTCATCAGTAAAATTCAATAAAATTCCTATATTTACTTATTACTGGAGCATTAGTATCTGACATACTTCATACTGAAGCATTATATTTGAACTCCAAATATATTTACTTATTACTTATTGAACTCCAATTATATCATAAAATTCTATCCTCTTATTACTGAAGCATTAGTAGTATTTGACATACTTCAGACTTAACCTATATCATGTTTGCGTTGCCTTTATATGTCGTTCTTTGGCCACGTTGGTATCAGTTGTCACATAAGAAGTTGTAGTAATATTTATACTAACTAAAAATATAAAAATATAATACTGAATAAAATTATCAAAATATGAAAATTAATCCAAGCACATGATAATTATGTACCACCTTTCTCTAACTTTCCCTTTTCTTGATTTCTAATTAATTTTCTTTTTTAATTACCTTTCCAGTGTTTCTGTACAAAAATGACTCGGTGATAAAGGTCTCAAAACCAGGCTACTACCACTGCAATGAGACAGCCATCGGCGCAGCGCCAAAAGACGGGAGTACCCTTTTCACTTTAGACAAACCAGGTTTCTACTATTTTGTGAGCAGTAACGTTGACCATTGCATGAGGGGACAAAGGCTTGTGATAGAAGTTCCGGACCCGGCATCAGCCCCCTCAAAGACTAATACGGCTGCCTCATTGTCCGTGCTGGGGTTAGGCATGCAGTGGATGCATCTCTTGGTGTTGTTGCTTATTTGGAAGTAATTGTTTGGTTTAAAGCATGTGTTGAACTAATGAAGACTTGTCTAGTAGCTTTAATTTGGTTTAGTGTTTGTTTTATGTATTAATTATGGTATCAGACATTTGCTGTCTTTTATCACTTGTTGAAGGAGACTTTAATTTGAGTGATTTTATTATGTTTGTTAGTTTCGTTATGAGAAGTTTCGGTTGATTCTTAAAATATACCTTGGTTCCATTGCTTGTTTTTTATTGCACAGACAGGACTTGTTTGAAAATTAGGAACATTTTTCATTCAAAACCCTTCCTTTGAAACAGGCATATAAATGTAGTATTTTGTTTCAAATTAAGAAGTGATAATTTGAAATTGAGAAAGCTAATAAATTGATTAGATGCATCTATGGATAATACATGTGTACAGAAACTTTACATATAATTCTCACAGAAGTCCCTATATATATTAGTAACAAATAAGGGTCAAGCCCTCATTTTATATTAACCTCAATTGGTTACATATATGTCAATAAACAGTGGTATTTAGCATAAAAGCTCAACAGCAATATTTTGAAATTTGATGCATCGACAGATAGTAGTTATATTCAAATTTGACATATAAATAAGAACCTGAATAAGCATCTTTCGATTTCCCATAAGTTGGGCTAAAAGTAATCTGAATTCCAACTCGGCCCATTAAAGGTTTTTGGTTGAACTGTTTCTTGATCAATCCTTATAATTTCTCAACGAGGCCTTAAATCTTCTATACCAATTATTGCTCTAAATAGCCCGCAAAAGCCTTCTATAGTCTCTCTCTCTCTCTATCTCTCTCTCTATCAACGGCTTAGTTATAGTCTTACAAGAAATTGCAAAACTCTAGATAAGTGTAGTTATATATTTTACTCGTGTTTCATCTTAAATCCAACACGATACCATTTTCTCTACTATACAACTTTTTACTTGATTGCGTTTTCTTCTACTAATTTATACCATTTTTAATTAGAACATTTTACCTTAATAATGGATACACCTTTGCTAAAATTCCGAACATTTTATTCGTTTTCAAATAGTTCATTATCAGCCCTTTCGCCTTTATGTTGTTTATACAAACCTGGTATGGAAATAGAGTGGGAAAAATAGCACGGCAGAGCTTCATCACGGAACGGCACTACTACAGCATGGAACGGCACAACTACGACACGGAATTGCACGACACGTGTTACTATCTCGTGCCATGACTCGCGTGTTGCATGCCGTGATCACCCCTTGATATTTTGGTCACGGCATGGCACGTGAAAAATCTAATTACGACACGGCACGTAATCACGCAAGTCACGTGTAATTAGAACTGTTAGGTCTTAATCAAATGATAAATCTTGAATAAACTAACATAAATTATGAAAAAATAGTTAAATGTAAAAAATGTGACCAGTTATGTTTGGATACAGCATGCAAGTCACAGCGTGACTCGTATGTCATAATCACTCCTTAACATTTTAACTACGGTACAAGTCATTGTTCACTTAATCACGACACGGTAACTTTTCCACTCAATATATGGAAATGCACAATCTAAGAACATATATGTGTTAATTTGATTTTTCATATCAGATTCTATTGATATACTGCTTTTACTACATCTTGTCAACCGATTTCAGGTCTTGTCTAAAGAAGATTGGTTCACATGCAACATGGAAATCTGATTGGATGTCTCGTTTATTTTTCTGTTAATTCCTCATTGGTTCTCTTATATTTTTGTTTTATATAGTGAAATGTTACATATATACACGACAAATGAGACGTGGCCTTACCTTGGCCACTTGTACGAAAACAAATATGTACATTATCCAGATCAAACTAGAGGTAGGACAGACTAACTGGCTTCAGATTTTTATTCAGAGGCTAGAGCTAGTAGCTAGATATACAGATGGCTCATTTGTTTGCATGCAAGTTGTTTTGAACACAAGTAATACCGAAAAAAAATATAAACTATTCATGTCTGGTTGCAGTGAATTTGCATCCACCAAATTTTTTAAATTAATTGAAATTACTATTGATAAGTCGGCTCCGTCAGTACACTGTATGATGTCCACTTCATTTTCTGACTACAGTTATTGTTTTAGGGGAAAAATTAATGTTATCTTATAATTGCAACGAGCGTTGTAATAACTTTTTTATAATTAGTGACTACCAAACAATGGCGATGATAATATTCTGAGATTCACAGCCGCTGTGAAATTTTTCAAAAAAAGGACAATATTCTGAGATTAGCACCAATCAGGAATTGCGGACAACTATTATATAACTATAGCAGTTTTATGTGACTTGGGCATATACAATATATTACGGTCAAAATTATAAATGTTAAAATATTTAAAAAAAAGTACTTATCCACTAAATGATGATAAATATATAGATTGACGATTAGCGCAAAATGAATATTTTGTAAGATTACAGCAAAGATACTTAGGAATTCACATCACTATTATAAGAGGAGTGCTATATTGAAGGCATTTATTTTGATTTTGAGAGCTAAGATTTTTTTTTTTTAAATACCGATTTTGTTGTCCTTTCACCTTTCTCTCTTGTCAATTAATAAAACCAGTTAATAAAAGAACTAATAAAAAAAATTAATAAAAGAAAAGAACTAATAAAGAAAATAAGACAGAAAAGTTTCCTACTGCTAAAAACATTGCACTCAAAAATCCCTCAAAGAAGAGGTTATTAGGAGTCTATAGTGTTATTAGTTATTACCAAGAAGATCTAATAGTGGAAAAATATGAGGTTAGTTTTTAGAATTTCACATGATGTTACTAATTCGTTACGTATATGTGATTTAAATGTGTGTATATTGGGTAAGTTTGGATGCACTTTAGAATAGCTAAAATAGCTATTATTTGAGAATAGTAGATGAGAATAATAATTTTTAGAAGAGTGTAACAATAGTGTTGATGTGGTACTATTCAGAATAGCGAAAATATTTTTTGGATTGAACATTTAGAATAACGATGATGAGATTAAACATTTGAGAGAGCACCAATGCTATTCCGACTTTTTATAGAAATAGCGGAACAACGCTATTCTCGTTGTTCTAAATAACAATTGAGTATATTTGAATGAATTAGAACAACGCTATTATCGCTATTCTCAGTACATCCAAATATAGCCATCTACTCTTCCTTTTGCCATTTTAGTGTTGTAAAGTGAAATTACTGGTGAACATAGATCCGGTAGTATTGGTAATAGAAGTTCTGAAACTCTTAAACTTTTTTTTTTGTTTATGCAGTTTATTCTGCTTGAAATGCGAAAAGCTAATTGGCATTTGTACTTTGCAAATATAAGATTCTCTTATAATTAAATTTGAATATAATTGATTTTTTTTTTTAATACATGTCTCTTCAAACTTTGCAACAACACATGTATTTCTCATGCGCTACTAGAAGCATCATATGTTCTTAATAGATATGGCCCTCAGCCTGTTGCACTTAATGCTATATTGTCCTAGCTTACCTTGATTTGGAATTCTTATGGACCACCCATTTATGTGCTTCTAATTAACAAAAAGTAACGAAAAAAGACTGATGTACCTGTATCTTTTGTCAGGGCTTGTATTCTGACATCCTTATAGTTTTTTATTTTTTTATTTTTAAAATCTTCAAGTCCGTACTGGTACCTGATACATCTTTACTATGAGACCGAATCGTCTATCTCCAGAAAGGCAGAAAAATTCTTACTCCAAAGTCACTGCAGGTGTGCTCTCATTTAAAAACAGTAACAATAATTAAACCCTTTAACATCCTTTAACAGTATCCGGTCCCACCCCACAATAACTTTGGAGACAAAAACTTCCTGCACCCCGGGAGGCAAGAGATTCGGTTCCCTCTACTATACCCCTCTTTGGAAAGGAAATAAATCTGCTGTGATTCTTCAAGGATCACAGGACCCTGTTATTCCAATTCTAACCTTTCATTTTTTGGAATGCACAAATCTTAACAACACTTACTTTTTATGCACGAATCTTTAAAAACTTAAGCTATTTCATATCGTACCAGTAAACAAAACAGAGAACCCCGTACCAGTAGGCACATCTGAGAAACCATTTCTATCCCAATCATTAATTCTTCCCTCATTTTCTAGATAGTGTGCAATTAATCTTTGTCCCTGAGTCTTCTTTGCTGCAAAATGAAAATGTCTTGTAAGAATCAAACAGGATATAGAGCTTGGCGAAATATCGCGCGAAGAGTTCATTTTAAAGAATAATAGTCTAATAGATGAACTGCAAAATTTTAAATATATTGGATCAAGGTGTAATTTTTGTTCAATCACAATTGTTTTAAAAGAAAGGCAATGTATTCCATATACACGAGAACAAATATACTCACGAAGCAGCTAAATGCATTTTAGTTATTTTATAGTAGAGTTGCTTTCCGGACTTAAAAACATGTTTAATAAAATTATTAAATTAAATTAGTTCTTACCAGCAAAAGTTACCGGTATTAAATAATTCGAGCTAAAGAACAAGAATCGGGCAATAATTGCTAAAATTTGGAAGCTCCCAAAAAGGAAAAAATAATTGCCAGAAAGTCACATATACATACTATTATTAGGGCCATTGTCAATTTATTAACCAAGAGAAAGGCCATGATATTACCTCATTAATTGTATATTTTATTGATAATTTCGCTGTCAACAGATTTTGCTGCCTGCATGAAAGAATCTATTTCCCCATTAGTACAAGTTAAGTTGACCTTAGTGGGTGCTTAGAAACGACGTGCTGCCAACTTATGAACTATTCTTCAAGTTATCAAAATGGTCATTTGTTTATTAATCTCTGGTTAATAAATCAGCACCTTTTCATATACGACCCCGTATAACTAATAATTGTGAATTTTATTCTTTATAATGTCCTTTTCAGCATTTTGTTGTGTGCCGACTGCTGTGCACCCTAAAAAAGGGTGAAAAAGGTTGTGTTGCAGAAAGACCCCCCCTCCCCCCTGAGTGCGTATCCTCTGAGATATCTCAACTTTTGCGTGACTAACGTGTCCGGTGCCTATTCGGGGGTGATGTAGGGGGTCAGTATTATGTGTGCTTTTAGATTCGTGCAGAATGTATTTAAACGGCTGGGATTTTCCATAAAGTCATGCAAAGTTTGAGATATCTCAGAGGATACAAATTCCCCGACCCCCCCAATGAAGTATTCTTGATTGTTCAATTTTAAACAGAGCCTAATCTAACTTTGGCTTATAAAGTAGGGGTTCTTTAATATTAATCCGAATCTAGTCTATACAAATTTTAAAACAGATCATACACTTAAGATGCATTAACTCAAAAGATTCTTTTTTTAGTAAATGCAGAGGATACGAATTCCCGCATGAATCCAAAATTTATAATTGGTCCCATTAAATTTTGTTAATCATAGTAATACCTTTCAGCCCTTTATAAAGTAAAATTATATTATATTTGAATTTTCTAGTCCTAATTTTAATTTTTTTTTAGTTCTACTTCTGACTACAATTGATATGATTACAACATTACGGCGTCACAGGGTTGAGCTACGATTTGTTAAACTTGCAAACAAAATGGATGAACAAGGTTGGGTTTAGCATGCAAGTTTATGCGTGAGTTTTAAAAACTTTGGAGGGTCAGATGAAAATTTGGAAGTTTCAAGGGCAAATTAAACCGCAAAGTGTAAATTAATTCTTCTATTAATTATTTCCTTGATGTGGGAATCCATCACTATATTTTAGTGAATAGTGATATATTAATTAAATTTATTGATAGCTACTTGCGTTCATAAATTATTAATTTCTCAGATTTGTTTGTCGTATATATTTGGCTGCATACTAGAAATTAAAAAAAAATTATGATAGGCTCCGCCCAATACAGTAATATTATGTTGGAGTGTCCCATGCTTAAAATTTCCACTCGATTGCAAATAACTAGGGAACTTTTTGTCATCATGTACAAGATATTTATTTATATATTTCTAATATTTCCCAACAACAAATAATCTTATGATTGCCCATGAAAATTTAAAATTTATGTAAGAACCCTTTAAAAAAAGTGCCAACAACAATTAGTGATTGTTCGGATAATATAATAGTAATGTGATAAAATATAAGTAGCTCGGACAACTATAATTAGATAACATAAATCAAAGGAATACCAATATTTCTTGTACATTTTAGTGAATTTTGTGGAGTAATTAAGCTTAATGTGAAAATTTTGACATTTCGCTCGCGCTTAATTAGCTTAAGTTCAAAATTACAATATATCTTAAGTTGTATGATTTAGATTGTTTTAGTCATTTAACCTTCTCAACCAAGCTAAAATGCAAAACTAACATATTATTGTAAAAAAAAATTAAGTTGTTGAGTAAGAATTTTATTTGTGATCTTCTAATTTCATTAAGAACAAGGTTTTTCGCGAGAAAGGGTACAACCTGTTCAATTTGAGGCTTTATTTTCTACAAATATCAAAATCAAGGTACCATCTGATGATGTCTCTGACTGTGGGAAAGACCTTAATTTATCTTTTTGTGTTTACGTTTATGATGTGTGGGGTACCTGATGGTGGGACCAAGATATACAATTAATTAGTGGCGGGAAGAATCTTGTAACTACAATAATAATTAAAACTTTGAACCACTAAACGAGCACTAATTGAATGGACAACATCCAAATTATCTAATATAAATTTTAGAAATATCTTCTTTTTTTTTAAATCCTTACATTTAATCAAATAATCATTAGTTTTCTATCTTATATTATTTCAAATTATGAAGTTCTATAAGAATTCGTATCCTCTACACATTAATTCAAAAAGGAATATTTTGATTTAATGTTTATGGACCGTCAAATCAAATTTAATATTGAAGATCCCTATGTTATATACTGAGGCTGGATAAAGTCAGTTTACAATCAGACGGTCCAGATACATTAACTCAAAATCTCTTTTGAGTTAATTTAGACGATGTGGACTCGTTTTTGAGGGAAACAAGCTCCTCTACCCTTGAAAAATCATACGAAAGACCTCACTATGTTGAATGAAATGTCAAATTTCATTTTGTTGAGGATTTAAATCCATGTATCGGTATCCAATGCTTGATTATATTGTAGAATGAAATTGGATCATGTTTGAAATCTTCTAGCCAATTATGCGTTTATGCTTCAAATAGCAAAATGCATACATACATGTATGTACGAACATATTGTTATTTTTAATTTTATATATAAAATTAAAGTAAGAATATTAACAAATTTAATAAGACTAACACGTATAGATAATACTTATTACAGTATTTAAAATATGTAAAATGGAAAACAAAATATTTAAATGATCGCGTATTTTATATTTGTTTGATCCCTAGCTAGTTTTAATCTTAGCAGTTGGTAAATCAAATACAAATTCAACAGAATTGTTACATCCATTCAGACAACTATTATTATATATATTGCTCAGCGGCAAAGCATGGAGATTTATTGATGAGGACAATAGATTTTAGTCATGTTGATAAAAAGTTTGAAAGTAAATATCTCACCAACTAGCTATCACTATGGATAGCGTTGAACTTGCCTTTAATGTATTTAAATTCGTATGCTGTGTGGACGTATCTCAAAAGGTCGGCTTCATATTATAAACGGAGAGCAGTTTAATTTTTAATTGTTAATATTTTGCCAATTATATATTCAGATTTTTTTAGGTACTCAGGGAATTTACGTCGTCATTCGTTTCAAGATTTTATATATATAGAAAGAGATTGACTAATATATTTTCGGTAGCATATGGACCGTAGTGCTATCGGTCTAAATTTGAAATTTCAAAATTCAGAAAATTGATCTTAACTGTTCATCTTGTTCTCCATATTAATATGTGCTTGGAGACCAAATTTTACATTTTTCTGAATTATTTTACTATTTATTAAGTCGCTTTGAAAATCGCTGATCCAACGGTAGCACTGTTTTGTTAAACCACCGTTGGATTAGAGATTTTCAAAGTGACTTAATATATAGTAAAAAAATGCTATAGAACAATATAGAGAGCCTCCGTGCAACGATATTTGAGTTTTTAAAATCCTAACGGTCGATCCGAACTGTTCAACATGATCTCCATATGAATATGTACTTGCATATCAAATTTTATATTTTTTTAAATTTTTTTACTATTTTTTTTTAGATAGATAGAAAATCACTTGATATGAAAATTCTGTATGAGAACCTTTTATGACTGGTACAGACCGAGACCCTCATGAACAGTTATTATGACTGATATAGAGCCTTTTATGACTGGTACAGAACCTTTTATGATGAACAGCAGGGTTATTCCATTTTGCGACCTAATCAAAGAATTACATCAGTTTCAACGATTTGATTTACCAACTAATGAGGAGTTGAATTACCTAGCCATCAGGTTTCTTTGATTACCTAGTTTTTAAATTACATCAGGTTTGAATTACCTAGTTTTCATTATATGATCTCTGTTACAATATTTTGACATCAATCCTTGTCACGGCATTTTTTTTTTATTATTGCTTAAATTCAAAATCCAAATAGTAAATCATAGATAATTTATTTTATTCTTCTATACGAGTAATGTTTTCACATTAAATTTAATAACGTTTTATAAATTTTAGTGTGTTCATTTCTTAGTTCTTTATTTTGTGCGAAACAAATCAATTCGAAATTTCATCTTGTAATCGAAATTGTTGGCAGATTATGACATCTAAGTGCTTAATATAAAAAAAAAGATATTATAAATTGAAATCCTCTAAATAGATTAATTTGATAAGTGATACATTATTTTGAAATTTCTTTCATAAAAATTAAGCGGTCAGATAATGGTAACAAAAATATAAGAAATCAAATAAATATTTGAACATTCAATTATTTATCGCTCAACTTTAATGGTAGGTGAAACTGAATTTTAATAAATATACCATACGATTTATATTTGTGATTACAATCTAATCCAATATTTTTTATGATTTAAGAAAGTTCGGAACCTTTCTCTAAAGAAAATTAAGTTTGCTAATATTAGTTTACACTTTTACTCTAAATCATCTAACTAACGGATTGCTGAGACCACATAATTTTCTATCCATCAAAACTGAGAACATTTCATGTTTAATTAATAAATATTATACTTGACAGTGGCTATTAAAGTTTTTTTTTTAAAAAAAAAAAACGGTAAAAGGCTGAGGGACATGTCGACAAAAAAACAAGAAGAAGAAAAAAAGACAGTGACTATTAAGTTTTTTTTTTAAAAAAAAGGAAAAACCGTAAAAGGCTGAAGGACATGTCGGCAAATATGAAGAGCTGTATTATCTTGATTCTGATCCGTTGGATCTACATCGTGTTTTGCACTACATTTTATCTTTACAATTCAGTTGTCAGTAATTTTCCCGCCTATATAACAATAAGTCAGGTACGTAGCTCATAAATTAATTTTCTGGTCAATGGATCAAATCACAGGGCTGTATCGTTGTACACTCCGGAGCAAATTCATATTATCTGTGGTAACAATTTTTTTTAGTTTGAATCCGGTCCGTTGATTGTATATTATCAGAAATTTTAAAGAATTCTGTTCTATCATAAGCTTGGACTGAATTGACTAGAATTCTGATTGGACGGTTCAGATTGAAACTGAAAAAAATATATCGGATCACAGCATGCATGCTCCTCTAAAGACACTTCAGAGAGAAGTGACAAAATGTTGCAATTCTATATCGACCATGCGGGGGTTCTATGACTGCAAATTCACATCGTCCCCAATACCTGAAAAGAGTATCTTTCACAATTACTAGATCTAGACCGTTATTTTTAACTTGGCACAAATCTCAAAACCCAATAATACTGTCCCTTATGTTGACCCGAATCTAAAACCGGTTGAGATTTAATCTCAAATTGTAAAGTGAGAATAATCTTTTGCAGTACTTGAGACGATACGAACTCCTATGACTGCAGTGTACATGAATAGTTGTACACCGCAGGATTTGAAGTCTATACTGAACAATTAGACGAAACACTTAGTCTGCTTGTGTCATTTGATATGGTATTCTATTTTGAATTTTGTTTTTGCATAATATTATTGTTTTTTTAGTGAGGTTTTGTTGAATGGATTTGAACAAAGTCTTATTTAAAATCAATCTAAATTGCTTGATCTGTATGAAAATTTACATTTACAAATCCATTTAAATTTATAAAGCTTAAATCTATTCGCACAAAACTCATATCAGATTGTCAGGCTTTGAATAAATTTGTCCACAAAACCCAATTCCTTTCTTCTTCAATTTTTTTTATTATAAAACTTCTTCTTCAAAAAAAAAAAAAAACCAATTCCTTTTACAATTATGTAGTTATTCGTTTTGTTTATAGTATTTAGTTGGTTAATGGATAGAAAAGGGGATCCGAATCTGCTGTGATCATTATATATGAACAGTAGCCTATAATCTCTGTTTTTTCTAATTTAACTGTTGATTTTGTTTCGAGATACGTGGATAGAAAAATCAATTGTTTAGAGATACGTGCACAAAAAAATTGAACAGCTAAATTTGAAAAAACAAAAATTTCAAGAATACTGTTCATGAACTTTGGATCGCAGCAATTTATTTCCTAAAAAAGGACTCCCACATACTCCCAATTCCTAACAGAAAATCATATTTGTTTACAAGGAGGCAACTTAAAAAAATGAAGAATTGATTAATGATCCGACGTTTGATCAGATTACTTGAATTTACTCTGGTTTTAAGAATTCAACTTTTTGCTAAAATCCAATCCGCGTGATCTTAATCAGGTGGTGGAGAGAAATTTATATTTTAATAAATTGTTTAGCTTCTGGATTTTGGAATGAAATATGCAATATTGGTTTGATTGTTCATAATATTTTTTTTTTTTTCTAAACCATTGCAGAAGCTTCAAAGTCATGAGAGAATCAAATTTTTGATCTATGGATAACCAACAATTCCAAGACTTTCTTTTTAGTCAACTGTGTTACCTCCCCTTTATGTTCCTAATAAAATTATATGTGCTATTTCTCTTTTTTGGGTTTTGAAACTGAATGAAAAAACATATTGATTTGATCGTTCTAAATAAATTAAGAGTAAGGCTTGGGTGCTGTAGATAGCATAAGGACATCCGTGTTACGATCTCAAAACATATCGTATAAACTTATAAGTAGTTCAATAAATTAGTTATATAATAAGCTTGTAGAATACTAATTTTTACTATTTTTTGGAATTCTTTTACTATTTTTTATGATTTATGAAAGATCACCTAAAAATAAAATAAAATTATCAATATTGTAGGATTTTTTTTCCCTTCTTTCATAAATCATAAAAAATAATAAAAAAAATTCAAAAATAGTAAAAATTAGTATTCTACAAGATTATTATATAACCAATTTATTGAGCTACTTAAATCGAAGTTTGAAGTTTATACAATATGTTTTTGAAATCGTAGTACGGAAATCTTTATGTTATCTATAGCACCCAAGTCATACTCATAAATTAATATTTGATACAAATTACAATATATATCGATACTACATCAATGTTTAAAGAACAATCAGAGCTGTCCATCTCTGCTCCAACGGTAAATAAATTGGGTGTTACTGTAGAATGAACAATAACACATCATTCAACTTTTATGGGTTTATAATATAGAGTGGTTGGTTTTTAAGACTTATCTCATGAAATTAGTGTCATAATTATTCTATACTTTTACAAAACCAGGTATTCGAAAATGTCGCAAATTTTGTCCTTTTGTATTTCACATAAAAGATATAATTATTCCTTACTTTTACAAAATCCGGGTCTAGCCCCTAGCTCTAAAGAGGGGGGGTTAAGTAGGTCTCACAGTTTAACTTGTGTATAATAAAATAATCAATTGGTAATTAAGATAAATTAAAGAAGAGACCGACTGATCATGTTTTGATTAAACTAATTGATAGTGGACATGTCAGTTGATTCGGGGCAATTATCAGATAATATCTTTGATTGGAGAATCAATTACAATAATGGCATGGACCCACGTGATGCTTAATGAGGTAGTCTAATCTAATTAAACAATTAATCAACTAATCAATTGATTAATTAGCTAGTGAGCATTTACTACAATTAGGTAACAACATAATTAATGTATAAACCTGTTTGTTTGTACGCTGACGCTCTTGTTGCATCACTTCATTTTGACCCCTTGAATGTTGGATTAGTCAACATTTTTATTTTATTTTAGTATAGAAAAAGATCGATTTTTTTTTGTGTGTGTGTGTGTAGAGAATTTAAAGATGTTAGATGTCACACAGTCAAAACAATTAAAGGAGGATATATGTCGGTTTCTTTTATTTTATAATTTAATTATTTTTTAATGAGAGGGTTGGGGTCATGTAACATTCTTTTCAAGTTCTTCTTATTATAACAAAATATTTCATCTATGTGGATTTCAAATTCATGATCACCTATACAGAAAGCATGTGTATTTGTCACTAGATCAAATTCTGAATTTTATTTTTTAATTATTATTTATTGCATTTGAGTAATCAATTATTTACCTTATTGCTTTTTCTCAGAAAGTACTTGCCAATGAAACTTTTTTTACTTAAAACCGTAACAAACAGTAAGAGAAGGACTCATGAGGATAATAAGCAAAATCAAAGGGGCAAGTGGCAACAATCTCCGGTATATCAATTATGGGTGTTAATAAATATCTATATTCATCTATTTTAGATGTAAGAGCATAAGTTTAGCGGACAATGAAATAGAAAAGTAAAGTTTTCATTTGTTTGGAGATCATGTTTAACGGTTTGAATTGACAATTAGAATTTTTAAATTGATGAGTTCATAGCATGGGTCAATATATACTGTGCATTGTTCCATAGTCTCACTCGATAAAAAATCAGGTATGATAATATTTTATTCGTACTATTTGACTATATAATAATAATAATAATAATAATCATCATCGCCATCATCATTCATGTACAATTTTTTCTATATTTTAAATATATATATATATATTTTTTTAAAAAGTGGTTAACCACCGATTTATTAGAAACCATAAAATTGTTTGCTTCCAATCTCCAAATAATTGGAGAAAGACAAACATATTGTTTGTACCAAAAAACAAACAAACAAAAAACTAAAAAAGCTAGTCCATAGAAACATAATATTATAAATAATTATAATAATTAGTAATTTGCTTATTTTTAAAGTAATGTAATCAATAATTATAAGTTTTAAGAGGAGGAATCGGATTACACCACTATTTTGATGACATGGTATGACAATGTCCATTTTTGAAATTTCAAAATCCAAATAGTCGATCCAAACCGTTCAATATGATGAATATATTAAGAGTAACTTGGAAATCAAATTTTACATTTTTCTGAATTTTTTTACTATTTATTAAGTATTTAACAAAATCGCTATATTCAGACCGTTGAATTTTTGAACCCCTCTAAATGAACCAAAAAAAATTCAGAAAAATGTAAAATTTGATCTGTAAGCACATTTTAACATATCCATCAAGTTGAACAGTTTGGATCGACTGTTTGGACTTTGAAAATGGACGGTGTCATTCCATGTCACCAAAAAATGGTGTCATTTGATATCTCCTCAAGTTTTAAATATTTTATGATTTTATTTATATGAAGTGGTTAAAACATAATATTATAAATAACTTTAATTAATAATAATACAAATAATTATGATACTTAATAAATAAAAATAAAATAGAGGTATAATTTGAAATAGCACGTGTATATATATAAAAAAAAACTCAATCAATGCCTATTGACAACCTTAGGTAGAAGTCCATAGAAGTTTGGATCTGGACTGGCCACGCTTCTCGGTTAATGATTATTTTTGTTTGTTGGTAATAGTGATTTGATCATTTAATTGACTTTTTTCTTTATATATATATATATATATATATATATATATATATATATAGAGGAGGGATCAAGTTACAACAAGCATTTTTTACATTTTGAGAGTCCAAATTATCGATCCAAACCGTTAAATGTGATCTCTACAATAAAATGTGCTTGGAGACCAAATTTTACATTTTTTTGAAATTTTTTTACTATTTATTAAGATGGGTACAAAATTCAATGGTATAAATTTGACTAGTTTTTGTACCCATGTTAATAAATAGTAAAAAAATTCCAAAAAATGTAAAATTTGGTCTCCAAGCACATTTTATTGTAGAGATCACATCTAACGGTTTGGATCGACGATTTGGACTTTCAAAATGTAAAAAATGCTTGTTGTAACTTGTTGTAACTCAAAAAATGTTGTAACTTGATCTCTCCTCATATATATATATATATATATATATACTTAATTTGAGTGTAAATTTCTTATTTTATTTTTCTAATAACAATGAATTTAGTGTAATGGCACGAGTTTTGTCTTTCTTTCAATAGAACGCACATTCGACAATAGCATTTAAACGAAGCCGGAATCTACCGAAAGTCTTTAATAAAAAAAATCACTTTTTCATTAAAAATATATACAAATAATTCTAAATAAACCCTCTACTTTTAATAAAAAAAATACTCACTATGACTCCCGTACTTTGGAATTATTGAAGCGACATTAGAATTATGGTTTAAAATATCTATCTTGAATCTTGATCCCCTTTTAAATATTTACATAGGCATGTACCATACATAACGAGGACCTAATTAAATAAGCCTAGCAAATAGCAATAGAACTAGCAATATAATGACAACTAAGAAAAATAATTGATGACAAGTTGACAACCTTTCAGGCCGTGTAACGCAAAGTACAAAAGCGGGACAAACAACCAGTCAAACTTAAAGTCCAGTCCAGGTCCTTAATGGACAACCAAACTGGAGAGCCGACCAATAATACTAAGGGCACGTGTCAGAATTATATGAACACTTGTTGGCGCCATCAAAGCTGCCAGCTAATGATAACGAAGAGACTTAAAGATCAAATACAACGCATAAATTTAATATCCAAGTCTTCAATGGTAAAGTTTTTGGGAACTGAAACACATAATTTGATTTGATTGCTATCATCGTTCATATTATTTTTAGCTTGCTTTTTAAGGAATAAAACTAGTGTATTATACTAATTAAGTAGTAAATATAATTTAAAATCTATCAAATGAGACTGAATCCTCTGCCCCCGGGGGGCAGAAATTTCCTGCTCCCAGAGTCTCTACGGGTGGGACTCATTTAAAAACAGTAACAATAGTTAAATCCTTAAAACAGTAACCGGTCCCACCCCAGTCCCATCCGCAGAGACTCTGGGGGCAGAAAATTCCTGCCCCCGGAAGGACAGAGGATTTGGTTTCCTATCAAATTCGTCTCAAATACGAATAGATTGTTTTTTCTCTACCCGTTAGTCCACAATACATCTTCGAAGGAAGTCGTAAAAGGTCGTAAATATTGGAACCTTGCTGTCATTTTGAGATCCAGCTGGTCCGTACGTATTCTGGCCCCGCTAATGCCGCGTGTCATAATATTGGGGTGCCGACAGTCGCTATCTTTCATAACTTTTGGCTTCTGAGATCGTGCGAATAACACAAGTAGAATCCGGATTCGATAATGTACGCCCGAACCGAAGGTTCTGACAACTTGGATCTCTTGCGGCGCTAAATCTGTAGCGAGTTATGGTGTTGTACACATTTACTCCTTTTCGAGGGCTGCTACCATAGTGACAAAAACGAATAGTTTGAATTCGGTTCGGCGGAGTTAAAAATCTGTGATTCGAGTATAATTCTGATATAGTTCAGAAATAATTTAGTATAATAAAGAAGCAGAAAAAACCCAGAAAAAACCCCACCAAAAAAAAGTTTGTTTTGTCTAGCAAATTATTCGTAATTCATTCACGAATAAAACGTATTATATATATATATATATATATATATATATATATATATATATTTTATTCAGAGTTCGATTCAGAAACGTTAAAAAAAAATAAAATGTGAATTATTCGTAAATTTATCACATATATAATTACTAGAGAGGAGATCTAATATCTTATTTTTTCATACCTTATCATACCTTATATTTTATATCTTTGTTTTTAAAATCCAAATTGTTGATCTGAACCATTCAATAATATTTATACTAAAATATGCCTGTGGATTAAATTTTATAATTTTTGGAAATTTTTTACTATTTTTTTAATATATGTGCAAAATCACTATTTTTTTACCGTTTCAAAAACAGTGATTTTGTACATATCTTAAAAAATAGTAAAAAAATTTCAAAAATTATAAAATTTTACCCCAACCATATTTTATTATGGATATCATGTTGAGCTGTTCGGATCGATAATTTAGACTTTAAAAATAAAGATATAAAATATGAGATATGACGAGATATGAAAAGCATGAGGTATTGGAACTATTCTCTAGTTACTATGGCTGCTGCCAACAATTAATTTGGTATTTCAAAAATCACACATAAAAACATGGTAGTCAATCTGAAAAACAAATCACTTCCATGAGTAGAACTAGGGTGTTCTTAAGCTCACCAAAGTGTTCGGTGGCCTTAACTCCAAAATCCATAAAATTGATTTCAAATGACGAATCTGAACCGTTGGAACTCACCTACCTTACTTGTGATGCGTCTACATGTGAAAATTTTAAACATTGAAATTAATTTAGTATAAAGTCAATCGGTCAAAATTAGAAGGTTAATAAATTAATTTTAGTGCATTCATTTTTTGAGCGTTTTTTGACCACTTGACTTTATACTAAATTAATTCAAATGTTTAAAATTTTCACATGTAGATGCATCACTCATAAGGTAGGCGGATTTCAACAGTTTAGATTTGTCATTTAAAACTGATTGGATGGATTTTGAAGTTACGCTCACCAAACACTTTGGTGAGCTTAAGAACACCCTAGTTCTACTCCACTTCCATTGTAGTATGAAACTATTGGGATTGTATAAAGAGGTTGCAAAGTTTACTTAATCAAAACAAACACATATTTTCGTAGGAAATGTGCGTAGTATGTGCATACTACCGAATATTTTATTAATATTCAAATTTAATATAAAATTACAAAAAATATCCGCATTGGCGGGTTTTTTCAAAAAGTACCCATTCCGTAAATTTTTTTTTCTGGACTAAGCCCTACATCCAGAGAAAATTTATCCGGAAACCCGGTGAAACCGGAAAATTTTTTTTCGGAAATGTCCCAAAATCGGAAAAAAAATTTCCAGACTCGGAGGTGTTGCTATAAGCTCCGCCCAGCGAAGAAAAAGATCAAACCAAGCCGTCTCTTTCACAGCACTATTGAAGGTAATTTTATTTATTTAAATATTGAAATTTAGATCGTTTAGAATAATGTCCAAAAAAATTAGAAATTGTGTAGAATAATGTAGGAAATACCAAATAGTCTAGAATAATTTAGAAAATATCAAAATAGTTTAGAATAATTTAGAAAATACCGAAATAGTCTAGAATTCTTTAGAAATTACCAAAATGGTGTGGAACAATTTAAAAAATACCAAAATAGTCTAGAATAATTTAGGAAATACCAAAATAGTCTAGAATAATTTAGAAAATACTAAAATTATTTAGAATAATTTAGAAAATATCGAAATAGTCTAGAATTGTTTAGAAATTACCAAAATGGTGTAGAATAATTTAGAAAATACCAAAATAGTCTAAAATAATTTAGGAAATACCAAAATTGTTTAGAATAATTTAGAAAATACCGAAATAGTCTAGAATTGTTTAGAAATTACTGAAATGGTGTAGAAAATTATCTTAGTAATATAGAAAATTGTTCGATTAATTTAATTTTTTTTTACGAATCTGGTTTCCTTTCGGAGCTCTGATTGTCTGATCGATCGGATCTGCGATTCAGGTTTTTATATTTGTATTTTTTTAATTTTAATTTAAAATATAATTAATTATTTCATTTTAATGGTTTAGAATATTTTTTTTATTTATTTAAATATTGAAATTTAGATAGTTTAGAATAATGTCCAAAAAAATTAGAAATTTAGAAAATTGTGTAGAATAATGTAGAAAATACCGAATAGTCTAGTATAATTTAGAAAATACCAAAATGGTTTAGAATAATTTAGAAAATACCGAAATAGTCTAGAATTGTTTAGAAATTACCGAAATGGTGTAGAACAATTTAAAAAAATACCAAAATAGTCCAGAATAATTTAGGAAATACCAAAATTGTTTAGAATAATGTAGAAAATACCGAAATAGTCTAGAATTGTTTAGAAATTACAAAAAACATCTCTGCACCCCACCTCGTAACGTCTAGGTTCGCTCCTAAGAACCCTGCACTGACAATTATTTTCAAGATGAAACTCATTGATTGCTATCTTTAGAGCCGTTTTCGACTCATAAAATACACCTTTAGCCAATGGATTATCAAATGTTTTTTTTGACCTGCCGAAAAAATCGACATCCGCAGGCCGAAAACTGGATATGTCATTGACACTGTCAACCGGATGTGTCATATTTTCCCAACCAGTAATCGGGTACTGCAATTGACGGGATTGTATTTGACGGGATTGTGGTTGTGACTGGTTGGGCTGTCTGATATCATCATCAGAACCTGACGACTCACCGGAGAGCATCTCATCTTCACTCGCCAAACTATCAGAATCAATTGCATCCATAGGTACATGAGAATAATCACGTACATGTCTGCAGACCGCACTGGGACTAGGTCGGGATCTAACTGGTATTGGGTCTTCATCAACATGATTATGACTGCTACTGGGTCGGGATATAACTGGTTCATTCACAGAGTTGCTACCGATACTGGATCGGGGTCTCATTCTTACATCCACAGAGTACCGACCGGTGCTAGGTCGGGATCTAACTAGTATTGGGTCGGGTTTCACAGGAATCCGACTGGTACTGGGTCGGGATTGAGGTTCAGGTATATGACTGGTATAGATCGGTTCCAATTCTACATATAACTCCAGAACCGGTAACCTTTGTGAAAAAGACAACACAATTCCTACAATCATTTCGAATGATTGTTGGTTCATTACCGGTACTAATTGGTAGTCACGTTGGCAATCAGTGGACATGTTAAATCTGGCCTGAATTTCCAAATTTGCATTGCTAGAATTGTACCCAACTAATTTATAAATCTCATTCAGAAGATAATCAAAACCGTGGTCCACGGTTAGCGGTAATGAGTATTTAGCTCGGGTACTGTAATAGACCCTGTCATCATTATATTGGATTTCCCCTCCAATATACATTTTCACACAAATAGTTGTCATTTCTAATTTCGATTGGTCTGGCAATTTCAAAAATAACAACATATAAGTAATTAAAATTTGTGTTGCCATTAGTAAAAATATTCTACACAATTTTTAAAAATTATTCTACACTATTTTGGAATTTAAAGAAAATAAAATTACCTCAATCGAAAACCGATCGATCTGATTGTTAGAGCTCCGTAAGGAATCCGAAAAGCAAAAAGTTCCTAAAA
The DNA here is from genome assembly GCA_033356055.1 of Carex pumila. Lineage (NCBI taxonomy): Eukaryota > Viridiplantae > Streptophyta > Magnoliopsida > Poales > Cyperaceae > Carex > Carex pumila. Next base: position 198,261 of record JARJHM010000547.1, on the reverse strand, counting down.
CAATTCTAAATCATTTCAGAATTAATCAAAATTATTTCAGAATTAAAAAAATATTTTAGAATTAATAAAACTTTTAAAATTATTCTGCAGCATTTTTTTTATTTTTTTCAATTAATATGACAATATTCAGAATTTAAATAATTTCACATTAAATAGTTACATATTTAAATAATTACAAATTAAATACTTCTAAATTTAAATTATAAATCAAATAAATTTCAATTACAAACAAATCAAATTAAAATTATAAATAAATAAAATCAAAATTATAAATAAATAAAGAAAATTAAAATTATAAATAAATAAAGAAAACTAAAATTATAAATAAATAAAGAAAATTAAAATTATAAATAAATAAAGAAAATTAAAATTATAAATAAATAAAGAAAATTAAAATTATAAATAAATAAAGAAAATTAAAATTATAAATAAATAAATAAAATTAAAATTATAAATAAATAAAGAAAATTAAAATTATAAATAAATAAAGAAAATTAAAATTATAAATTACAAATAAATAAAATTAAAATTATAAATTACAAATAAATAAAATTAAAATTATATATTAATTAAATTTAAAATATAAATAAATGAAATTAAAATTGTAAATTAATTAAATTTAAAATATAAATAAATTAAATTAAATTATAAATTAAAACTTACTGTGAGAGAGCGCACCTGGTGAAAGCAACGACACTTTGCGGTTTTATAAACGAATTCAATAGAATTCCGGAAAAAAAAATTCCGGAAATAGAGAATTACCGAAATTTTTTTTTTCGGAAATGGCCTAAAACCGGAAAAAAAAAAATTTCTGGAATTTCTCTGTTTCCGGAAGAAAAATTTCCGGTTTTAGATGCCATTTCCGGAAAAAAATTTTCTGGAAATGGTATATTTCGAAAAAATCCGGCAATCCGGATATATTTTGAAATTTTATATTAAATTTGGATATTAATAAAAAATTCGGTGCATACTAAAATGTTTATGGTAAATATCAGCAATATATTAACGAGATATGTCAATAATTTTTTTTTCTGCTGAAATATTTTTTATTAAATTCATTGTGATTGTTTTTTTTTTTATATTTGATCAACATTTATCCTCCCATTTATAAATTTGTAAAATAAATGTTTATGGTACAATTTAACTTGTTTTTTTGAATTTAATATTTGTTGCAATTATAAGAATATATGTTCTCTTTTATTTTTATTTTTGTAGATTCGCTTGAACTGACGGATCAATGTAAAAGTGCTATTGTAGTGTCACCTTGTAATTATAGAAAATCTTTAAAATATCCTAAAATAAATTTATAGAATCATGCAGCGGCTATTCTACTATTCCAACAAATTGTTGAGTTAACGGCCAAACTCGATCAGTGTTATAGCCATGATTTGAGTTAGAAATGAACATAATAATTCATACAATTTTTTTTAATAAATTTAACAATATATTCATTGATCAAATAAATGCAACAATTCAACAAAATTGATATTCTATTGGTACTCTGTTGACAAATTTATAGAAAGAAAATTAGAGTTACCAGACTACCTGTACGTAGATTCAGATACTATAATTTCCAAATTGCAAGTAAATTAGGGTCACCAATAGAAAAAATACTAATAGGAGTTTCAAAGAATCTAAATTAGAGTTACCGGTAAAAAAAAAATTACGAATCACCAATTTGCCAATTTAAAGATTCAACGATGCTATACATTCAAATTACTAATAGCAGATTTACAGTAAAACAAGTTTAGAGTTACCAGTGCGTCTCTGAATTTTGCTTCTTTCTTTCACGAAGAATAAATATACTTGTTTTAGAGAAAAAAAAATTAAAAAAGATTTCGAAATATACTTATTTTACATTCAAAAATTACTAAAGCAAGGAAAAAAAGATTTGTCCGGACCATCCGAATAAATTTAGTCCCACGAAGAATAAATATAGTTGGGTTTGTGTATTAAGGTCATGTTCGTTTGTTGCGGGATTGTGTGGGATAAAATTTGACAAAGTTAGAAACTTATTATTTTATTTGCGGGAACACATACTTATAGGTATGTATAAGAATAATTATTAAAATATACTAATGAGTGTTTGATTATACAATGAGAATAGTTATGGAAAAAGAAAAAAATAATATTATTTTTTTAAAACTAGTTACGAAATAATATTATTTGATTACACCATTCCAAGGTGTATAATTAGATTATAATATTTAAAAAGAATATTATTTTATTATAATGTTATAGAAGTTTTATAACATTATAGAAGAAAAAATAATATTATTTGTTACACCATTCCAAGGTGTTTTTCGTAACTATAACATTACACCGGGAAAAAGAAAAAAAATAATATTCTAAAGTTATTATAATCTTCCCGGTGTAACAAATAATATTATTTTTTTAACTTCTATAACAGTATAGAAGTTGGATGCCAATGAATTCTGGATCAGACCTAAAGTTAGTCCCACCAAGAAAAAGAAAAAAAAAAATAGGTACATTTATATATGAGTTTGAGCCGATTTTTTTATTTATATCCAAAAATTAAATTAAATTTTAAAAACTAACCGAACCGACTGTCAAATTTTAAATCTACCCAAACCGGTTAACCGTTAACCGGACCAAATTTCCGGTTAACGGTTAACCGGACCCTTTGAAATGGTTCGGTTAACGGTTAACCGGACCCAAACCATGGGTCCGGTTAACGGTTAACCGGATTTGTTGGTTCGCTTAACCGTTAACCGAACCCAATTTTTTTTTTTTTTTTTTTTTACTTTTTTTACTTTTTTTTAAAACAGAAAATTTTAAATTTTTTTTTATTTTTCTATTGAAAATATACATGAAAATTCGTATTTAGATTTATCAAATTTACACCAAAATTTTTTGTAAATCAAATATGAAATTTAAAATTATAGAAAAATACACATACACATACACATACCCGAATTTTTTATTAATATCCAAATTTAATATTAAATAGAACTGACATCTTTGGATGATCAATATTTATTTAATCAAAAATATCTATTAAACTTCATCATGTCAACTAGTTATAGAACAAAACTTTCCTTTAGGTAAGTTCTCAGGTTCTATCATTAGTGATGCCAGTTTAATTGGTATTATTATAACTGGCAATTTCTATCAATAATCATTATGTCACTTATTCTGATTGATTGTTCTGAATTTTGACCACTTTGGTGATTAACAAAATCATAAATCTCATATGCATAAATGACTTATAACACATACTTTATGCAAAACAATCAATCACAGAACAATTATTTTATGCCCAAATTTCAAACAATTATTTTGTACCAGTAAACTTTAATCGTGCAAAGTCAAAAACAGTAAATGATGCACGAAAAAAACCCTAAAAACTCTGAAATGGTAAAGAAAATTCGAAAAATCTATATCCGACAGTCGGATCGGGCTGGAAAGTAAATTAGCTTGGATTTGGGGCTGTGGAGCTCATGTCAAAATTTCAGCCCGATCTGACGGACGGATCAAAAGTTATGCCCCTAGCATGTCGAGGACTTGATTAACCATCATGAGTAAAGCATAGAACAGATCAATATATAATATATGTAGATATATGTATATATAATATAATATATGTATATATAATATAATATATGTATATATAATATAATATATGTATATATATGTATATATGTATATATGTATATATAATATAATATATGTATATATATGTATATATAATATAATATAATATATGTATATAATATTATATATATGTATATGTATATTTTCAATAGAAAAATAAAAAAATTTAAAATTTTCTGTTTTAAAAAAAAGTAAAAAAAAAAAAATTGGTAACCGTATATTATTTATGTATATGTATATGTGTATGTGTATGTGTATGTGTATTTTTCTATAATTTTAAATTTCATATTTGATTTACAAAAATTTTTGGTGTAAATTTGATAAATCTAAATAAGAATTTTCATGTATATTTTCAATAGAAAAATAAAAAAAAATTTTAAATTTTCTGTTTTAAAAAAAAGTAAAAAAAGTAAAAAAAAAAAAAAATTGGGTTCGGTTAACGGTTAAGCGAACCAACAAATCCGGTTAACCGTTAACCGGACCCATGGTTTGGGTCCGGTTAACGGTTAACCGAACCATTTTAAAGGGTCCGGTTAACCGTTGACCGGAAATTTGGTCCGGTTAACCGTTAACCGGAAATTTGGTCCGGTTAACGGTTAACCGGTTTGGGTAGATTTAAAATTTGACAGCCGGTTCGGTTAGTTTTTGAAATTTAATTTAATTTTTGGATATAAATAAAAAAATCGGGAGTTTGAGAGTAAGCGATTGTGCTTATTTGTTTGTTATTCTTAAGAGAGAGACAATGGGTCCATTTCATCTATTGACTAACAGAGAAGTGAGAAAAGGCATTCCATACACAACGGGAATAAATTAATTCATTCTAACTTCATAATTTTTTTCCCACCAAATTACATTGCTTTGGGAACTGTTTGGGAAAATACTTGGAAAAAATATTGGAAACAAAAATGGTCACCGAACAGAGTTTGGGAATTGATCGGCATATCTCACCAACTCCCACTGAACCTTTGACGTCCGCACAGGACCTAAATTGAGAGCATGGGCAGCGCATGTTTGGAATCCGGATAGGTTCGGATGCCACCCCGTTCAATCCAAAAAGAGTATTGTAAATTCGGTCCAGATAAACTGCAACCATTTACACCCCACTTCTATATTTTATTTTGAATGAGTATGGTACTATGTATATTACGATTTGTTACTGTACTACGGCTCTATATTCGAGTTTTGAAATCCTAATTGTTGTTCCGAACCGTTCATCTTGTTCTCCATATTAATATGTGTTTGGAGACCAAATTTTACATTTTTTAAAATTTTTTTACTATTTTTTTTAGATTTATTGAAAATCACTGCTTTTGGATGGTCCAGAATTTTCAGATCAAGTAATTTTCTAAATATCTAAAAAAATAGTAAAATATTTTCAAAAAATATAAAATTTGGTCTCCAAACACATATTAATATGGAGAACAAGATGAACGGTTCGGATCGACCGTTAGGATTTGAAAACTCAAATATAGAGACGTAGCACAGTAACAACCCGTGATATGCATAGTACCATAGACTCCTTTATTTTTTATCAGGTAGAACTAGGTGTTTTTAAGTTCATCAAATTTTTTGTGAACTTAACTCTAAATTTTATTGAATTGATTTTAAGTGATGAATTCAAATTATTAAAATCTTTCTAACTTATGAGTGATGCATCTACATATAAAAAAATTTAAAGTTTTGAACTAATTTAGTGTAAAGTCAAGTGATCAAAATTAGAAAATTTATAAATTAATTTTAATGTATTTATTTTTTTAGCGCATTTTGATCATTATTCAAAATAATTTAAAATTTTAAAATATTCGCATGTAGATGCATCACTAGTAAGGTTGAAGAATTTTAACAGTTTGAATTTATCGTTTGAAATCAATTCAATAGATTTTAGAGTTGAGTTTACAAAAGAGCTTAATAAACTTAGAAATACCCTAGTTCTACTCCTTTTTATTTATTATCAAACTATTTTGTATTTGCAAGTCATCATAAGCTTTATATATTTATATCCCACTTATGTATTGTACTTTTTATTTATTATTAAATTAAAAATTTAAATAGTGTTTACCACTTCATAACAAAATGATTAAAAAAACATCGCTATATCTATATTGTGTTGCTATAACATACAACACTATATTTATATTGTGTTGTTATAGCGCAATATAGTGTTAATAGTGTCATAGTTTTATGATATAAAAATGCTATAACATTGTTATTTTAAACCTTATATCAAACTATTTTGTATGTACAAGTCATTACAAGCTTTATATATTTATATATATTTACATGGAGGTAAAATGTGGTAGCTAGGAAACGCAACCCCTCCCTGAAAAAAGAAAGAATAAAGGATTGTACTTTTTTATACAAATATTATACAGAAATATACTTGTAGCTCAACATGACTTTAAAATGACATGAAATGTCTATATTTTATATCTATTCACACATAAAATGCCTTATGCTCTGTCTGCCCCCACGAGAATTGATGGCAATTTTACTCCAGTGGATTTTTTGGATTCGTTCTGTACATAATTTTACTCCACGGAATGACTGAAAAAACATTGTTATATCTATATTGTGCTACTATATCTTATAGCACACTATAGTGTTGATAGTGTTGATAGTGTTATAGTTTTTTGAGAGAATTTCGTGTATATTCCTCAAAAACTTCAATATTACGTATTTTCCTCTCTAAATTTTGATATTACATATCCTTCTCTAAACTTCAAAAACTCACAAATTTACCTATTTTATTGTCTTTTACATTAAAACTCATTCTAAATTTATAAAATACCCATTTTACTCTTTATTAAAAGCATAAAATGCCCATCGGAGTCAAATTTGAATATGAAGGGTTCACCTACCGTTCAATCCGTGCGCATTGTATTAAGATTTGACTGTGTTGCTTCACTATACATGTGTGTTTGCTTCAAGATTTGTGATGATATAGTGCGCACAGATCTTAAAGAAGTTATGATCCGCACACACTTCATTAAGATGTGTGCACGTCGCTTCAAGATTCATGCTGATCTAGCGCACATATCTTAAAATAGTTTGGATGGTAGAGGAACTCTTCATGATTTAAATTTAACTATGATGGATGTTTTATACTTTAAATTAAGGGTAAAATAGGTATTTTATAAATTTAGAATGAGTTTTAATATAAAAGTTAATAAAATGAGTAACTTTGTGAGTTTTTGAAGTTTAGAGAGGTAATATATAATATCAAAATTTGGAGGGCAAAATATGTAATATTAAAGTTTTTGAGGGGTATACGTGAAATTTCCCCTAATTTTTATGATATGAAAACACTGTAACATTGCTATTTATAACCTTATATCAAACTATATTGTATGTAAATTCATTACAAGCTTTATATATTTGTATGGAGGTAAAATGTGGTAGGGAACTCAACCCCCTCCCTGACAAAAATAAATAATAAAAGATCGTACTTGTTTATACAAATATTATACAGAAATATACTTGCAGCTCAACATGACTTTAAAATTACATCACATGTTTATATTTTATGTTTATTCACACATAAAATGTCCTATACTTCTATGCCATGTCTGCTCCACGAGAATTGATGGCAATTTTACTCCAGTGGATTTTTTTCTCTAGGATTCGTTATGTACATAATTTTTTATGTAAATTTTGAAAAATTATTGCTTTTTTTTGTGAAATTATTAGTTGAGTACCAAGTCATCCAATACACTTTCAAATTTTTGTGCATATTATAAATTATTTTCTTACTTTGTGAATTTCGAACCTATAACTTCTAATATGAGATGTCACTAAATCGAAAATAAATTTTTAAAAATTGTTTCATTTTATTTCCACAATTTGACCATTTTGTATGAGAAAAAAAAAATTCACTCCAACTTTTTTCCCCATGAACAATACAACTTCACTCCTATCCTAGACTCATTAAATTCTAGTGTGAAATTAAAAGGAAACTAATCAACAGATATTTCATCATTCATTTAAAGAAATGCAACTTCTGTTTTATTAACTAATCTGACAGATATAATAAAATGGTAACATGTTTTGCAATTAGAACACAAACAATTCATAATCTGTAAATCCAAAATAAAATAACAAATGTAATTTAAATCTTACAGTCCTAGAGTGACGATATCGTTAAGTGAAAGCGTAAATACTGATCGCTAATGATTTTTCTCAGAAGTGATGATGGAGACCTTATGAATTTTTCTTTTATTTCTCCATTTAATTTTCATGGACAAAGTTTTTCAAGATATGGTGCGTCTAAATGAGAGAAGTATCCGTAATGTAGAATACAAATTCATAATATATACAAGAAAATAAAAAAAATAGAACCTTCGTAAGTTCCACTAGTTTACAATTTAATTCCTTTCGGAATTTTTTTATTTATTTGCTCTATTTTCATTAAATTTATTTAATGTTGATTCTAGTAAATTCAATATTAATATAAATAAGAGAATTAAAATTGATATGCAAGTTTTGAAAACAAATTAGTATTTCACATTACTATTTTCACTATATATACAACTGAATATTTATTTCAACACAAATATAAATTGTGGATTATCCGTAAAATCTTATCATGCATAATTATGTGAAATTAAACATGTTCTTATTGTAATTATTTCGGATGATGAGATAATCTGGTCCCCATGCCAGTTGGTTGCTAGTTTCTTCTGGTTGCATTAATTATGGATTTAAAAGGGTGCAAGGAAATCATTGCTGGATGATAATCTCAGTCTGTTTGTTGCATATTTATGTTGAAACCTATACTTGACTAACACCCATCCCCTAAGCTTTAAGCACCTAATACACCATCTTAGTTTAATAAAAACAACAGCCCTCTTTATTTTCATCCTTTTTAGGAAAAATATATTAAAGGATGGTGGTCCCAACGACAACGAGCTTTGACAACATAATATAACAATTTTTTTTATTTATTCATTCATTCAATTCATTTCTGATAATGTTACGTAATAATATTTAATTTTCTCGTCCATATTTTATGAGAAAAATGTACGTATATACGTACGGAATGCGTCGTAGTTGGTGATGGATGAACAAATACATTGTTAGTACGTAGTTTCAATAATTATAATAAGTACTTTGGCAACCCATTTTTAATATCTATAAATCATTTATGTCCTTGTAATTTTATAAATATATATTAACTTTATCAATCATTTATGTCCTTGTAATACCATTTTTAATATCAATAATTAACTTTATCAATCATTTCTCAACCACTTTCAAATCATCCCCTATAATATTACCAATATTACGTATTATATGTTTTAGTATATATTATTTTATAATTTATTATTTTGCATGTGGCACTTCTAAAATATTTACTAAATATGATATTTATAATATCTTTGCTATATTAGTAATTGTTTCACGCATTTGCGATAGAAATTGTAATTGTGACCGATTCCTTTGTAATATATAAACTAAAAATTCATTTTGGGGAAACATTATGTGGGTTTCTTCTTTAATTTCTCTTTATATTCTTAGGGGAATCATATATATATAGAGAGAGAGAGTGTGACTAATATGCATTCGTAAGCACTTCGGCCGAAGTGCTTACGGTCCAAATTTGATTTTTCAAAATTCAAACGGTTGATCTGAACCGTTCATCTTGTTCTCCATATTAATATGTGCTTGGAGACCAAATTTTATATTTTTCTGAATTTTTTTACTATTTATTAAGTATTTTACAAAATTGTTGATCCAACGGTAGCTTAACAAAACAGTAAAATCAGCAACTACCGTTGGATCAACAATTTTGTAAAATACTTAATAAATAGTAAAAAAATTCATAAAAATATAAAATTTGGTCTCCAAGGACATATTAATATGGAGAACAAGATGAACGGTTCAGATCGACCGTTTAAATTTTGAAAAATCAAATTTGAACCGTAAGAACTTCGGCAGAAGTGCTTACAAATGCATATTAGTCACTCTCTCTCTCTCTCTCTATATATATATATATATATGAGGAGGGATCAAGTTACAACATTTTTTGAGTTACAACAAGCTTTTTTTTTTAATTTGAAAGTCCAAATCGTCGATCCAAACCGTTAGATGTGATCTCTACAATAAAATGTGCTTGGAGACCAAATTTTATATTTTTTGGAATTTCTTTACTATTTATTAAGATGGGTACAAAATTCAATGGTTTAAATTTGACTAGTTTTTGTACCCATCTTAATAAATAGTAAAAAATTTCCAAAAAATGTAAAATTTGGTCTCCAAGCACATTTTATTGTAGAGATCATATCTAACGGTTTGGATCGACGATTTGGACTTTCAAATTTAAAAAAAAAGCTTGTTGTAACTTGTTGTAACTCAAAAAATGTTGTAACTTGATCCCTCCTCTATATATATATATATTTAATCTTTGTTTTTAGTCAACACACACCTAAACATACCGTGCCTGTTACATTTTTTAATATTTAAAAAAATAATTTGAAACGTGTTTCCATTACATATTTTTTAAATATAATTGATTGAGATTGAACATTGATTCGATTCTAATAAAGAAATTTATTTGCGGGCCCTAGCTTTTCTTTATTTTTTCTTTTCTATCCGACTCTCTCACTGAGGTGAAGCCAATAGAATTAGATCTATGATTTGATCTCATTGATTTCTACCTCGTGTGTTTGTTGTATTTTATTTTTTTTGGCTTGATTTGTTGTATTGTGATAACTTGTAAAAGTATGATTCGGTCTTTTTGAGCTCTCACTACTTGGACCATATTATTGATACGACCCTAGAATTTCATCTAGTTTTTCGAAAAAAATAACAATTAATTTTATTTCTAACAAATTAAATTATTTAGTCTATAAATATCAAGAACCGCGACCCCGTCGACAACCTCTTTTAGTCCTTTTTAGCTTCCTTGTATAATTTTTTCTAAACATTGATTCCTTGGTGAAGATTAAGATCACCTCATTTAGGCTCATTTTGTCTAAAATTTTACTCCTCTGCTTAAGTTTGAAGGTATTTCTACTTTTAAATTAAGCCTCTCTAGATTTTATCTTAAGATTAAAACAACCAAATATGAATTCCTTAGTGTAGATTGAAATTTAATCCTACTTGTGTTGTTGAACGGCCCCAAGAGGTTCTATCTACTTATTAAACCTCCTTTGACTAATTGAACATGGTCTCCTTAGCGGAGATTAAAGTTTCATGTCACTCTTGTTGCCAAGCAGCCTCGATCGCAAGCTTGATACAGTGACACGAGGTCACGTATCCCTTCGAAGAGACACTGAAGTGTACCGTAGTTTTTTAATAAAAGAATTTGAAAATATTAAAAAAAAATGTGATTGGGACCTACATTTTCACTTATTCATACTCGTGGTAATTAATGTTGATGTGTATGTAACTGCGCTAAGAAGGGGTGACATCAATGGAACACATCCTCCTCCTAGGTATGATGGAACATATTGCCGATGTGATAGTGCATAAGGGCTTGTTCGGCTTCCAATTGAGAACAAGCATGAGCACAGAAATTAAATTGAAAAGTACTGTTTTTGTGGGGAAAGAAAATTTTTCCCATGTGAACAGTAACATAGCTGAACAGAGCCTTAGACTAATTATGATGTTCCCGGTACAGATTTGTGTCCTTAACTATTACGATTCATATTACATGTACATAATGTTAGTTTGTAATAATCTAGAAGTCAATAATACGATAATTTATCATAAAGCTTTGTTCATGAATTGGATGATTAATATCATTTTGTTGTCTTGAGTATTATTGCATTTATGGATCATTTCGAGTTCATGATTGAAATTGTGAAACTCCATAATATAGATGATATATACTCTTAATCTTAAAAGGTCACTGACCAAGGTAATTAGCAGGAACACTAATTGCCGCCATAAGGTTAGTATGTGGATTAAAAGATGGTTAAGTTTTACAAACCACCTGACACGAGATGTCATTTTAATCACATAGATACATGTTCTACGAACATGGTATTTGACAGACCTCGAATGAAACATTAAATAGAATTGTGTTCGCGTCATTTATATTTTCATTCAATGTCACGTTCTACAGTATGAGTTATTTATCGTTCCCACTGAGAAATATGTATGTGTGATTGTTATCCACCGCTGTCCGTAAAAAACAGTCATAACGGTAGCATTCTCATATGTATAGCTTAGCTGAGGAAGTGATAGTCTACCAAGAATACTATTTGTCCCTCGTATTTTATACGAGCTATAGCATCACTGGGCCCTTTGATAGAATAAGATTATCAGCGCGCGGTATGATTACAAGAGTAATCATATTTGATAATCTGCTCAAGATGAATAAAATATTAAGTTTACAAGGATGACACACATCTACCTTGAAACTAATATGATAGCTATGAGACAGAAGAATAGACACAAGTTAATTGTTTACTGGATCGTGATATTGTAATGTACAGCATCATCTGTGTAATTGGATGGTCATGATGTGTTGCTAGACGCCACCCATGATTATAGAAGTTAAAACAATTTTAACTCTATCTACCAACATAACACAGATCCTATTGGGTCACACCATATAGGAGTTAATCGGAGAATCTTATTGTGATTGATTATAAATTGGTTATGATCAATAGTAAGATGGTTATAATTAATTATACGTGTTATAATTAAATTATAAATGTTATGTAAAAATAACAAGCAAAAATATTGGTTAATTTATAAACGTGTGTGACACGTTGTATAAAAATTAACCGGTTAATTTATAAATGTGCAGGAGACGTTGTATAAATTACCAAAATAACAACCGCAAGAAAAATATATATAATTGTTCAGAATAATTATACGAACATTATTTGTGTTCGGGTCGAGAGCATTCGGGTCTTTTCAGATTCGTCCTTATCCGCATGACATGTCATCAATCCTATCCAGATGACACGTCATCAATCTTATCCACATGACATGTCATTATCTTTATCCATTCAATGACATATCTTGTAAATAGGCATATGTTGAGGGGTATTTCGGTCTTTTGCGAACCTTCTCAAAAGCCTATAAATAGAGGGGTGCATGTAGAGAGAAAAATCACTAATGCACTTGTATCGTTTCGTGCAGAATCGAATCGATATTTTCTCTCTTTCTCGGTTTCTCTCCCAAATAGTGTTTCGGTTGAGAAAAGAAAGTTATACGTAGTTGACGTATAATATTGTGGGTTGCTGTTGAGTATATTTATGGGATCGATGAATAGTGTTTTACCGAATTTCGCGGTATGTTAGTTTTGCTTATTTGATGAAACTGAGTAACTGAAAATTCATGTTTACGGGTTTTCATCTTTTTCTTGTGAATAGTGTTTTTGCAGAATTTCACGGTTTACGTTATTTCTGGCAAAATAAATAAACCGTTCTCTGGTTAGTCCTGGTGGATAACCGATAGAGACATCAGACGTCTGATGCTCCGAGACAAGTCGATTTCTTCCGTGATGTAGCTCTACACGTTCGGTCTGCATTCCAACTGTGATTTGGAAACAAGGTATAAATATGTTATATTAATCTATTTAATTGGTAAGTAGATTAAAGTTTTAGAAATTAATCATGGAGTAGATCTGTAAAAGGATTAAACTGGGTTTTGATGCCAAAGGAATACTGAAGGTGGACCGTCTTGGAAAGTTTCCTGACATATCCCGTTTAATCCTGAGCTTAAGTTGGTCGTAAAAATTTTTGTTCTACGGTCATTCCGCACCTTAAGTCTAAACAGGTTTTGGTTACCGTGAAATCCCAAAAGTGATATCTGAAATCCAACATATACGTGAGATTTATAATATTGAACACCAGATTAAACAGTTATAAAAAAAAATTACAGATAAGTTCACTCATCATTCATCAATTCTATCCGTTAAATGTGTAATAAATGAATTAAAACTGTGTGGAGCCATGTATATACGACAGATTTATAATATTGAACCCAGATTAAACAGTTATAAAAAAAATTACCGATAATTTCACTCATCAATTCTATCCGTTAAATGTATAATAAATGAATTAAAATTAACTGTGTGGAGCCATATTAAATCATAGTAGGCAATTGTTTATTTTTGAATTTTGAAAATATAATACAGATTGTTATCTATTTCTGAAAAAAGAAGAAGAAGAGATTGTCTAGTCTTGAGTAGTCTACAGTCTGAATTTATTAATTCACGTTAGTATGCAACCCGCTAGTTGTATCAGTAAAGTATTTTTTATCTATTTCTGAAAAAAATTCTGACTATGCGTGTGTCCGTCCGTACTTAATGTAGACTTGACAGGTGCTATTGGTGTATTGATACTCTTGAATCTCGAGAAAGAGGTTGATCAATGATCATTCTTTTCAGTATTATTTCTTAAGATGTCGGTGAGATCTGTAAAATTTGGTGAAAGAAATTACAATTAGTTTAGTCCGGTCGGCCGTCTAGCTGAGTTGGTTAGTTTCATGATCAATCAAGTTTTGTTGAGTTAAAAAAATAATCAATATTGTTTTATTCAGTTTTACTGGCCTGTAGTTAAACACAGAAATATAATTTGCGTTAAGATTTACGTACATTGACTTTTTTACATCAATAAATATATTATCAATAAAATTTGACATTAATGTCGGAATATTTGATCATTTGATCTTAATTCTTCAAGACTATTGTACATGTTTATATATACTAATTTATTATTTTTGTTATTTTGTTTAGTGTAAAATAAGAGGTAAAAAATGATGAAATAAATTATACCATCATTTTTTAGCACTAAAATAAAATTGGATTTTACAAAATTAAATTCGTGGATCTAATAGATTTTATAATGAAGCTCACCAACCACCTTAATAAGATATATTTTATCATCTTTTAAATTCCATAGCATTATCATTTTCTTATGGCACATAAAATAATATTTTGTAATTACAATTAAGCTTCATATATACCTATTAAAACCTATCCTGATACAAAGTCAAATAATAAATATCTAATAGCTAGGTACGTACATACAAATACATTTTGTCATAAGAAGAATAGTCAAAATATATATGTGGCACTTTTTAAGATGCAATGTATTAGAAATATTCGCAAGATCTTAAACTTAACCATTCAACAGATTTGGATGATTAATTGAGAATAATTTTATGATTTTAATGCTGCCAGCTAATCCGGATCGATTTCTTCTAGACTAATTATTGGCAGTTAGAAACAAGCTCAGTCGAAACCCAATTAATTTGCATCTTAAATAATTTCAATGACCTATTAGGCTATTACCAAACGAATCTGTGTCGATGATTTGTAAAAATTTATTTGGCTAATATCGTAATCTAGTTAAATCAGTTAATTAGGTACGTGACATTAATTAAGCTTTAATTTCAAATTTAATTGTGAACGACAAGTGTTTCCTCCCCAGCATATGTCATTAATTTATTTGTATACATTTAGGTACGTAATCATTATGAAAAGGTAGATTATTAATTTATTATTGCTCGTAGCTATAGCGTGTGGCATACAAAAAAAAAAAAACATTCTTCTCGTAAACTATACTAATAATAATTTTATTTTGATAATGATAATTTTATTTACGAAGCTGGCAGTAGCAACAAACGAACAGAATAAAATTAATTAATGCGACAATTCAAGCACAAATCTCATTTGAAGCAAATTGGCAACGTGGAGGTACATCAAACCAGGAGCAAAGCATCATGGATCATGCTAAGCACCTCATACGAAGCTGGAAAACGTTTATTTTAACAAAAAGGTGACGAGCAAACAACAACAAATTGTTTCAATTTTTTTGTCCTTTCCGATTGCTAGTCTGACCAGTCATTGAACGATTCAAAAAGGCTGGATGCTGTCCCTTTGCTACAAGCCTCCAACTCATCCTGCCTCCTACAGTCCTTTTCTGATATCGATATTTTCTCCATTTTCTTGCACACTGGAGGTGTTCGGTATTTCAGACACCCTTAATTTAATTCTGAAATCGTACGTACGTACACTGCAATACGAGATGTTTCCTACGGCTATACATTTTGAAATAGCAGATATTAATTTCTGCAGGACAAAATTATATACATAGTTATTATGGTTCTGTTGTTTATGTTATGTACAAAATAAAAACTGCTCAATCAAAATGTCTCTATCGTTTGTTTGTCCTTGACGCAGCGTAAACAACGTGTATATATCTACAAGAATGAGAGAGTATTTGTGATCGATGTTGTCGGTATGCCTTCGGGAATACTTTCGTTGCTAATAGAAAAAATATATTTTTGTCAGTATACCCTCGTAGATAATTATTTTTTTATTCTTGTGAATACTCTCTCATTCTTGTAGCTCATCTTGCACACTCTCCATACTTGTCAGTTTTTGAGTTGTGGAAAGCAGAAGGCTTTGCCCGATAAATTTGCTATAACGCTCGTTGACAACGCTCTAGTCGTCCAAGTAGAGCGAGGCCTCACTACATGAGAGTCGTCCGAGTAAGGCGAGGCCTCACTACATGTGATCGTCGGTCAAAAATAGTTATCATATCAAATTTAGTTGTATTGGATTATAATTATTTGATTTGTATTAAAATCTGTGTATTTAATCCATATTAATTTTAAAGTTGTTCGTATAAATTTTAATACAGATTGAATGATTATGACTAAACATATTATTGAATTCAGTCTGATACCTGTCGGTCCTTCTCCTATTTAGTTTTCTATCTATATGGGTTCTTTTAAGAGCACTTTTTATTTCATTTCTTTATTTAAGTATGAAATTAGAATGAAAGGCTCGGTATCATACTGAGTTTCAGATTTATTATTTTATACAATAAATGATATTTTAGTTAAGGGGAGGGTTAAATTTTCTTATGTCTTTCCGGTTACATTATATCTCATATATTTTTTTTTATTTTCGTTTACAATACGTACCCAGATAATCTGTTCAAACTGATCAACATGATATCTACATTAAAAATACTTGAAGACTAAATTATATATTTTTTGAAATATTTTTTACTACCTTTTTAGATTGATACAAAATTATTATTTCTAAATTATTCAAAAATAATTATTTTATATCTATCTAAACAAAGGTAAAATCTTTTTTTAAATAAATATAAAATTTGATATCCACACACATTTTAATATGAAAATCATGTTCACCAGTGCAGATTGACTTTTGAACTTTATAAACGAAGATAATATATATAAAGCACGATCAGACATTTCAAACCTTCTCATATTAATTGTGTTTGACGAAAGGTTCTGCATATTACAATATTTAAAATATAATTAATGTATTATTATGATTCTGTCTATCTGATCCAAAAGTAATTGACCGAATTTACAATGTTATATGAGGTTTTTAATATATATATATATATATATATATATTTAATTTATTTGAAACCCGTAGACCGTAGGTGATTTTTAATATATGTTTGTGTGAATCTGATTTATGGTTTTCAAATCGGACAAACTAAATTGCAACTGTTGACCCGTACTAATGAAGGAGAAAAAACAACAAATACAAGTACATGAATTCTTATTCAAATGCTCATTTGATAATGGGTAGTCCGTTGCAACGTATGAAACTAAAAAGATAAATATTATTTTGACTTATGAAATATGTGACCTGGCGAAAGTATAAATAAAAAAAAACCGACTTAATTAATTGACAGAATAACTAAAATGATAACGGTCAACGATAATTAGAACGTACGTAGAACGATTCCAATATTCAATTAAAAGGCCACGGAAATCCAATATCATTCTAATTTTTATAAAGGTTTTTTAAAGATTTACAATAGTTACCCATCTCCTATTTTTATTTTTATTTTTTGAGATTTTTCTCCTTAAATTTGAAAGTTAATACTAAAATTAACATGTTAAAAAAGTATATATGAATACAGAATACAAATTACAATATTTCACCGACATTTTTATTTATATCCAATATTTAATATATTTTATCACAAATAATCAAGATTTTGAAATTTTATTAAAAATACCCAAACCACGAATATTTTTTGCGGTTTAAATTTTTTATTCCAAACCACAAGAAAATATTGCGGTTTGAGACTTTCTTTTTTTTGCACTATAAAAACCTCGTTGCATTACATCACTTTAAATTTTGAAAATAATAATAATAATTATCGTGTAAAGAACATATATTGAACAATCATAGAAAATTTTAATGATCTTTAAATAATAAATGAAGCTGTAATTCATTAAAAAAATAAGCAAACACACAATAAATAGTAAATGTATTTAAAAATAATTATACGGGTAATTCTTCAATAATCTCTTAGACTTTTGAAATAAAACTAATACCGGTCGTTGTATGTCTACTGTTGATAGAAAACTTAATATGGATTTTGAGGCACTAAACGATATTTTTTAACCCGTTTCGTCCCTCCTTTCCGAATTGGGGTCATACATGGAAATCTGACTTTCCTAGTCAAAGTTACGGCTATTTGAAGTTTTTTCAAAAAACAACGATGCTTCCGTGCAAAAACGGTGATAACGCATTGATGCTTTTTCCCGGCTTAACAATGGCAGAATTGCATCAATGTTTCATTACCGAAACATCGGTGATGCACCCATGCTCTCTAAACGACCATAACTTTATTATTGTCAAAACATCGATGACGCACCCATACAAATTAGCCATAACCGGTATTAGTTTTTTTTTCAAAAGCTTAAGAGATATTCAAGAATTATCCATATAATTATTTTAAAATACATTTACTATTTATTGTGTATGTTTGCTTATTTTTTTAATGGATTACAGTTTCATTTATTATTCAAAGATTATTTTAAAATGCATTTACTATTTATTGTGTATGTTTGTTCAATATATGTCATTTACACGATACTTTTCTTTTCAAAATTTAAAGAGATTGTAATGAGATTTTTGTA
Source organism: Carex pumila (assembly GCA_033356055.1). NCBI lineage: Eukaryota > Viridiplantae > Streptophyta > Magnoliopsida > Poales > Cyperaceae > Carex > Carex pumila. The sequence continues at coordinate 179,763 of JARJHM010000547.1, read as the reverse complement.
GTGCAAAAAAAAATCTCGAAATGCAGAAAATATCCGTGGTTTGAGTATTTTTAATAAAATTTTAAAATCTTAGTTATTTGTGATAAAATATATTAAATATTGCATATTGATAAAAATAATGGGATATTTCACCAAAATTTTTACTAATAGAAAATTATTTAAATAAATATCAATATTGGAGAACGGATTTGAGTTTTTTCGAGATATAGGGAAAACGTGATAGTTTATTACGTGCTCTAGACGTTATAGACCATTACGGCTAGAAACAAGCTGTTTTGGCCTCTGTTTCTACCAAGAACAAACCCTATTTGACCAGGAACTAACATTGTTTTGGCAGGAACGGGCACTTATTCCAAGCCGTGATAATCTATAACGTCCAAACTATCACGTTTTTACTATGTCTCAAAAAAATTAAGATTCATTTTCCATTATTAGGAACGGGCACTTATTTCAGGCTGTGATAGTCTATAACGTTCAAACTATTACGTTTTTACTATGTCTCGAAAAAATTAAAATTAATTTTCCATTATTGATATTTAATTAATTAATTTTCTAATAAAAATTTCGGAATATTTCACCACAAAGCATAAAAATTTCTGGATATTTCACCATAAAGCATACGATTTGACAGGAAAATAATTGGTAGTGTCAGACACGCTAGTTGGTCTCCGAACCTTATTTGTGTATAAAAAGACACGTGTTGAGGAGAATATGTATATCAATTGATAGAGTCCCCTCAACGTGAATAGGCTATAAAAGCAAAAGGCATTAAACAACCTTTACCGTACCAATTAGTGTCTTTCCTATTTGCATATATCAGTATTCATATACCTTTTCTGTACCATTTTTTTTTTCTAACATTTTCATTGTTAATTAGTGCTTGAACGTTGAACTAAAAACATAATAGTTGGAGGCATGAGGGAAGTTAGTTAGCAACGGAGTCACACTTTCAAATTATGAGAGTCAAATATATATATATAGAGTTGGGCTATGTTGCATTGCAATGCATGGAGAGATTTGTGCATTGGACCATAAATCTAAAATTTATAATCCAAATGGCCGATCCAAACTGTTCATCTTGTTCTCCATATTAATATGTGCTTGGAGACCAAATTTTATATTTTGCTGAATTTTTTTACTATTTATTAAGTATTTTACAAAATTATTGATCCAACGGTGGCTTAACAAAACAGTAAAATCAGCAGCTACCGTTGGATCAATAATTTTGTAAAATACTTAATAAATAGTAAAAAAATTCAGCAAAATATAAAATTTGGTCTCCAAGCACATATTAATATGGAGAACAAGATGAACGGTTTGGATCGGCCATTTGAATTATGAAATTTAGATTTATAATCTAATGCACAAACCTTTCCATGCATTGCAATGCACCATAGCCCAACTCTCTCTCTCTCTCTCTCTCTCTATATATATATATATAAATTAATTATATAAAATTTTCGTGTATATAATGATGATCAATTTTATTGTAACGTGATGTTTTACTCTAAATTACATATAAAATTATGTATAATTTAAAAAAAAATTAAAATAAATGGAGTCAATTGACTCCTGTTAGTTTTTCTTACCTTCAGCTCTTAAGTCAGCTAATGCAATGTAGATGAGAGGCACTATTTTAATTATTTGTAATCAGGGCATGTATTGATAGTGCTAGGAATTTACCTGAACGGTATGTAACAGACAAATAGACAATGTAAGAACCTCTTGATTATGTTTTAAACTTTTAATCAATGCCTAAGGGTTTTTACTATATATATATATATATATATATATAATAGTTAAGAGATAACATATAGTACGTATATATATACAGTATTGATTGAAGTTCTGTACGGCAATACGTAGTGCCAAATGTTAGCTTTCTATCCGGTTTAGCGCTTGTGAAAATGATATTTTGAAAGAGACATCCCTGTATACATTTAGAAATGTATTAACACTTGATTGTGTTTCTAAAAATAAGACAAAGATCATTTAGGGTGAGGTGCACGCTTTGCAAGGAGAAGAAGAAATTAATGAAACATATATGCGGCTGTCAATGTGTCATACAGTTGAAATGATAATTAGATGGTGATTTTAATTGTACAGCAACCAGTAGATGGCTTAAGAATGACGGTTATATATTTTTTTAATATTAAATTTCACTTGCTCCTTCTTTTAAAAGACAAATAGGGGATTTAGTCATTAGTGGCAGCAGATTTTCAAGATTTAAAATGTCAATTTGCAAATTTTGACATTCACGCCCCTGAAATATGATAAATTAGTTAATTTGGGAGGTTAATGATGCTTGTATTTGTTATAATTAGTGTTGTAAAAAACGTATGTTGAGGCCAATTAGTCATTGGTGGTGATCAAATCGTTATGGATTTTTTCAACTAATTGACTGATTATTTTCAATTATAGCCGATTATTCTTAATTATTTCCGATTAATCGCTTAGCGGTACACTAGTCCGTCCGACAACCGCATACCGTTATTTACAACACTGTTTATATATAATCACTCTGAATAATTAGTTTGCCATCCCTTTGTTCCTTATTCCTAATTAGCACATACAATTGGAACTGGGTAGTTAATTATAATATATTTTTTATTTTATTTTGCTGGTTCCTTTTATTGAGGATTTTTCACCAATTCTAATAATTAGTTTAGAAGATAAAAAGTTTTACGTAACCACACCCACCAAAATAATTCATACTTTAAATTAGTTTCAAATTAGTCCTTGTAATGATGCTAAATTTTTTCCATCGCAGGAACATTCTGCTGCAACTGTGATAATTATTTTATTTTGATGATGACTAGCTCCCTGACATGTACTGTATTTATCTGTAGATGTTTCGACTTTTTATTGGGTAATATAAGACATTTGGAACAAATTTATTACTTTATGAATTACACGTGGAGCATCTATGTCCACTTGTTCTTTTTATTATCCTGGTCAATAAAACAAAAAAAAGGGTCTGAATAGTCAAAATAATTACTAGAAATTAATTGTTAATAAGGACGTGTTCGGATGGCTAATTTTTCATATTGATGGGATGAGATTTATATCCCGAAGTGTGTTTGGCAATCATCTGATAATGGAAAAATTGACTCACGGAAAGGACAAAAATATAAAAATCAAATTTGTATGTAAATGGATGAAAAAGAAACACGAGGTTAGACTTAAATTTGTTTCCCACATGCCATCTCGTGCTCACTCTACTCTCCCCCTTTGCATATTATTAATTTTGTTTTTTTCCACCATCACCTTTACGTTTAATTTTGATAATATTATTATTCAATATATTATCATATTTTAATTATTAAACTTCAGATTATTAGAATTGATCATAATTTTATCAAAAATTATTAATAAAAACATATTATTGACAACTAGTATTTAAAAAGAATAAATATATTATTTTTATGAATATTTTTCTCAAATTAGAATTTCTTGCAACTATATGTATGATCAAACCAACATTCATTTTAGCACATGTTCATAATCATTTACATGCATCTCCAGGTGTATCGATTCTCATGAATTAATTAGTGAATTTTCCGTATCTGAAAAATCTCATCCCGTGATAATCGAAGATGTCCTAAGAGAGTTTAAAAACACAGTAATAAAACATAATAAATTGTATCAATCAACGTAAACCATGCATAATTCAAAAAGGGAAATATGCCTATATATTGAAAATTGTCTCATATGCATGTACATATAGCAATAGCTGCAATATTTGTTTTTTTAACCTAATAATTTTCTTGATAAAACTTACAACTACTTAATTTCTACGTGGCATTTTTTTTTTATGAGAACCCATAAGAGATTGCGAGATATGTATGCTTAAATAAACATAAACATTTTTATTACGTTAACCATTTACTTTCTGCTAAATTGAGAAAGCATCTTCGGACGTAAAGATGGTTCCATACTTCCAAGTAATAATTGGTTAGTACCTTTTTTTAACTTAATTATGTGATCGACAGGTTGAGACATTAATTAATTGGGTAGGTTTCTAAGCTTAATTATTCACATACTTTTATTCGACAGTTGACTTGACATACCAATCATTTACTGTATCATTTCCAGTTCTTTTGATAAATTATATGAAATAAACCATCTACTGTATCATTAACAGTACTCGAATTCCTGATAAATTATCAAAAAAGAATCATCTACTGTATAAACCCCAAAAAAATAATATTGTCCGGGGACCGTTGGCCGTTTGGATAGAGACGTTGCAGAAACATGCATTAAATTCTCATGCAACCTAAATCTTTCTACATACTTTTCTCTACCTCTCGGCCATACACTTGCCCACAAATAACGGCTTATGTGGCTATGGAACCACGTACTCATGTCCACATTAAGAGCTTGATAGCTTGTTTTATTCTACTATGATCTATACTGCTACTGGTCAATTGACTTGTAAGCATACCATCTTAGTGTAGTAATTAATATTATAATACAAATTGTAATTATTGAGTTATATATATAAAATTAGGTGCCGTACGTAAATATGGGGACAATTTTTCTTGTTTGACAAAGTTAACACAAAAAGTCATGGTTACTTAAATATCTTGTGTCTCTTTGAAATGACTGTTTAAAAAGGCAGGAAAATTAATTATGAAAAAAAAAAGAAAAATTATGAGGTACCAACAAAAATTAAATGCAGAGACCGGAATCTTGGGGAAAAAAACTGCCATCGTGTCTCCCCGTCCTTTCTGTTCTTTGCTTCAGAAATCACCATTTTTTTCACTTTGACAATCATTCCACCAAAATGCTTAAATATATTGACATTTTCTGACAAATCATCGCTAGTACAATTTTCAGCAGTAGCGATAACTAGTTTGGTGAAATTTTGTTGTTTTGGTATTATCATTCAGTTCTACTTTAATTGGACTTGTTATGTCCTTGTAAGTTCCGAAATAGGCACCCAATTAACTAGTTATCCATCATGTCATTTCTAGCTGAACTTTATTCAGATAGTAAAAAAGTTGGTGTAAAATACTATTATTCGGGTCAAAGTGCTGATTTTTATAATTTGAGAAAGATGTTGATTTTATGCTTGTATGGATATAAGGTTAAAATAATTTAATTTATATGTAACTCAGAATAATGTTAATTTGAATAGTATTAATAAATTATTTCGACAAAAAAATTATCAGCTTAATAGAAGTAATTCAATTTTTATTTTGCAAATTAAGAAAATTATATTTGGAATACATCCGAATATAAGAGCAGTACTAGTTTGAAGTTAGTGTGGTGCATCCAGACATATCATATATTTTCTTCAAACACCATTTGAACAACTTAAAATTAAGCTGCTTTCTAAGAATCCAAGTGCAAGAGTACTCTTAGTTATAATTATGACAAATTATAATTTCAAACTTGCTAAATATTGACACAAGTATGTACTCCGTACTCGAGTAGGATTTGACCATTGATTCCCCATCAAGTAATATTAGAGTAGTCGTCAAAATAACAATTCAAGAATATTATAAGAGCTTGTATCTTACGCAAAGCAGAGAACAAAATTAAATAAGAGTTGTTGTTTTCGTGAAACCATGAGAAATATCATCACTCTCTATATTACATAATATGCACAAAACTAACAACCATCTGAAGATGAAAAAAAAAAGAGGAGGGATGAGGCAAAAAACTTCTCAGCCATTTGACAAAATGTGAATCTTGAGAGGACCAAAAGAAAAAGAGATAAATTTCGTCAAATACCCAAAGGCACCAATTATAATTCATTGATATGACGCATATCTCCATAGTGCTTAATTATGCTAAAGGAGTAGTAATGATGAAGGTACTGTGTAATCATTTTGTCTAAGAAGGACTGGAATCAACATCTAGTGGTGCCTTGTTTTCATTACCGATCTTAATGAGATATAATAATATGTCATTGTCTTTTAAGATCAACATAGAGGCACAAACCAAATAATATCAGCCCCTTTTTAAATGACCCACAAAAGAAAAAAAAAAAAAGACAACAAAATGTATTTACTAAGAAAGCGGAATTTAGAAATCCCAGAGCAAAGTTGAACCAAACGCACTAGGCACGCAAGCATCGGATTGAACCCACATCTCATCCGAGCCGAGTCCAACATCGAAATCGAACCCGTATCCAATCTCATCATGCTCAGCACGGATCACAAATTCATCAGTAAAATCTGAACCGTTAACAAAATCAGACCCAGTCGACTCGGAACCCTCGTCTTCTAATCTCGGAAGCTCCACAATTTCATCCAAGAGCTCCTCTTCAACTGTGGCTAAATCGCGATTTGCACGATGATCGGTTGTTAACTCCATTGCAGCTGCCTGTGCTGCTGCAGCCTGAACATCACGGGGTGAGAGAGTGGCCGGGCGTGGCAACATAGCGGCCAATTCGGGGAAGTTTAGCACAGCACCTGCACCCTTGATACTCAATGCAGCGACGTCATGCGCACGTGCTGCCATCTCCGGCGTGGGGAATGTACCTAGCCAGATGCGGGATTTCTTTTTGGGCTCGCGAATCTCTGACACCCATTTGCCCCATGTGCGCATGCGGACACCACGGTACGACGGGTGGTGTTGGCTGGACTCACGGGCCCGTTTCAGTTTAGAGGTTTCGGGTGTCAGGCCCGGGTTACCAGGCTGGCTTGAAGACGAAGCCGAGGATGAGGTGGTTGATTCGTGATCAGATGAATCTGGCACTTGTGAAACCGTCATCTCTTGCTCTTGGTCAATTGAGCAAAGAAATTAGTAGAACGGTTGAGTTGAAAAATGATGAGCCTTCTCAGTGCAGAGATGTACGTGAGTGTTGAAAAGATATTGAAGGATATATAATTGACAAGTTTTGTGGAGAGGGAGCGGAGAGAAAGAGGGGGAGATCAGAGAGAGAGAGAGAGAAAGAAGTGGAACTGTGAATGGGAGAAAGAAAGACAGAGAAGGAGAGAGAGGTAAGGGGTTAAATTGAATTGAAGGGAGTAATATTTCAGAGCGACATTACAACCACCATGGCACCATCCTTTTCTAAATGACGCCTCCGTTCTTGGTGGGTCCCAATCATGGCCCCGCTTTTTCTCCCGCAAATCATTTTTTTTTTTTCTTCTTTCGGATCTTCTCGGCTAGAGGAAAGAAAAAAAATATATACGGGAAATAGAAAGCCGGGCCTACGGGCTTGTAACCCCCCCAAAAAGAACAAAAATAGAAAGTCATACTAACTACGGCCGTATTTGGGAGCGGCGCGTGTAAGTTTATTAATCTTGCTTGAATTCAGTATCTTTTAATAATTGCTTTTAGTTAATTGTCTGCTTAAGTGTTATTTTATGATGTCATTGTCGTCGCTCTGTCTTTTGAAAGAAATTTGATATTCGTGTCGAGTGCAGACAATTAATACCAAATAATTCAGCCTACACTTAATTGTGGTGACGGTGATGATGATATCAGACTGTCAGTTGTTACTGTTATTTGTAGTGTTTTAATAATCAGTTTTTATTCAGTATTCGGAAAGCCACTGTATACTGTATATATGGATGGTATGCGGCTACATATTCAGATTTTTATTCGGATTTATATATTTCAATTATCAAATAAAAAATCATAGACATTAATTCTAATAAACATAGATAAACATAGACAAACATAGATAAACATAAATAAAACATAACATAAGTTAAAACAAGTTAACAACTCACATTACAAATTATAAAACTACAAATAAGTATAAATAAAACATAAATTCAAACTTAAATAAATTAAAATTTTCAGTTCTTATTCGGATTTTTATTCTCTATTTGTAAAAATTCGGCCGAATAGATAACATGCGGAAAAAAATATGCGGCCGAATATTGGACCAAATACTCATTTTCTATTCGGATTCCAACTGAATACGAATATTCGGCCAACTAAACCGACTTTTAAAACACTAGTTATTTGATATTCCAATTGAATTTAATTCTTAATTAAGATCATGCTTCCCAAACATGAGAAACATAATAATTTGTTGCTTTGATATGTCACATGTTTAAAATTCGAATTTTTTTTATGAATATTTGATAGTTAAGTAATTAGACCTTTAATTTTTACTTAAAAATAAAATTTGCTGCTTCATTTCTCACAAAAAAAATTTAATTTCTAAGAAAAATATTTCTCAAAATATTGTCGTCACTATTCCATTTTTGACTTTTTACTGGAAATGATAGAGCTCCATTTTATTCTCATATTCCTTCGGAATAATTTCCCCATTAGGATAAATCCGTACTACACATTTGTTTATACATTTTGTATGTTTTGTCTAACTATAAATTTTCATAAAATAATCCTAATAGAAGGCCACAATAATTATAACCCTCAATTCCAATTTCAAAAATTAATTTCTAAAGAAATGGCTAAATTTATCTTCAATGTGAAACAATTGGATAAAAAATTATAATGAAATGTTCCTATAAATATTCCATTGCCAACATAATTATGATAATGATACAGTCACTTATAAAGTAAAATTTACCATCATTTACTATTCGCATTTAATTAATTAGATAAAAAATTATAATTAAATGTTCCTATAAATACTCCGTTGCCAACATAATTATGATAATGATATAGTCACATATAAAGTAAAATTTACCGTGCGAAAGGGAAATAAATATTAAGAAAAGGGAGGTTCAAATGTCATTTTAGGTGTGTTGACTATATACCTTCACTTCTAAAATTTTAATAATTGAGAATTTAAATTTTAAATATAAAAAAATATCACTATTAAATGTGAACTATATAATTTTTCACATTAACAAAAACATTACGATTTTTCTACTCTATTTTGAATTTTTGATTGCCGACCACAATTCGCATATAAAAAATGTGATGTCATAATTTGTGTCATGGATTTTTGAAATTGTGAATTCTCATCAAAATAAAGTCCATGAGCTGCAATTTTTGTGAGCGTGTAGAGGAGCATAGAAAAAGTACATATAGATCATGTGCAGTAAATTTATAAAAAGTGTAGAGGAGCATAAAAAAAGTACATATAAAACCTTAAAACTAGCGTGCTTCTCCCTTCAAAATTCGTAGTACGAAATTGCTCTTCTAAACTACTAAGGCTTCTCATAGTTGTCCAATCTATTATCTTTCCCCATCTCATAGTTGTCCAATCTCTCATTCTTGTTTCACCAATCCCTCTCTCTCTCTCTCATTGTTGCCCTTAGAGTATTTATACTCGGGCGGGTACGGGTACCCCGGGTATACCCGTCTCGGGTACGGGTATATCTCGGGTACGGGTATACTCGGGTACAAGGGTATTCGGGTACGGGTATGGCGGGTATAATTTTCAAAACCCATACCCTACCCGAGTTATACCCTTACCCGTGTACCCTAGACGGGTAAGGCGGGTACGGGTACGGGTAGGGCGGGTACGGGTATTTTTATTTTATTTTTATTTTTTTGCTGTTTTTTTTTCTGGTTTTTTTGTTTTTGTTTTTTTGTTGGTTTTTTTTCTGATTTTTTCTGGTTTTTTCTGGTTTTTTCTGATTTTTTCTGGTTTTTTCTGTTTTTTTTCTGATTTTTTTGGGGGGAAAAATCAGAATTTTTGAATTATGAAATGGATGAACAGTAACTCGGGTATACGGGTACTAGGGTACTCGGGTACGGGTTAAGTCGGGTACGGGTAAAATCGGGTAGGGTATAGTCGGGTATTGGTCTAAAAAAATGGGTCCGGTCCGGTTTTTACCCGTACCCGCGTACCCGAGTACCCGACCCATACCCGAGCTCGGGCACGGGTACCCCAGGCGGCGGGTACGGGCGGGTACGGGCGGGTATACCCGACCCGGGTAATATTAGAACTCTAGTTGCCCTCGAGTTCGATAAAGGTTTGAATTGATGCACATATATCGCTAATTATATAATTACTACAAGAATGAAAAACTATCCGCAGAGGTAACAAGTAACTATTTGCGAGGGTATACCGATATAAAAGTATTTTTTAAAGAAGTAATGATAGTATTTGCGACCGTATACCGATAGTATCCCTTGCGGATACTGTCCTATATATATATATATATATAATTCATCACTTATTAACTCTATAATTCTTGAGCATACAGTGTGACCGAGTTATTAATTAGGTGGCGAAGAAAAGTGAGAAGCCATGGATATAATGAAATATGCAAAACATTGGAGATGAGGTGCGTGACAGAAAAATATGAAGCTTGAAGTGAATGAAAAGGGGGAGTATGAACAATGCTTTATCATCTTTAGAGTTATACATATGCTGATGGGATTGAGAGAAAGAGAAGGGTGTATATAAATCCATTAAATGTGAACTAATTAAGGTCTATATTTGAGGTTTTGTGTATTTTATTGAACAATAGGTAAATACAATATCATAAATATTAGAAGAGAAAGGACATATATGAAATACCGCCTTCATCATCATCATCATCATCATCCTCATCAAAGGTTAAAAAATGAAGACGCCAATATATAAAGAAATATGGTTACCCCACCTAATTCTGAAGAAACAGACAATGCCTACGGAATAGGATAAGCAAACTTGTGTTATGCTTATTTAAACCGAGTACGTACCATCCACTTGTAGAACTTAAATCTGACCTAACCAATCATCCTCTTGATCATGGCTGTTATCTAAAGGAGAGGAAGAAATTAATTGATTTTCAAGCAAGTATGCGCATATGCTATATTTGGGGGTGTAAACGGATCGGATATTATCCGATTTCGTCTGGATATCTATATCCGAAAAATTACTTAAATTATCCGATTCATATCCGTATCCGGAAAATTACTTAATTTATCTGATTTGTATCTCTATCTGTATCCAAAAAATTATAACATATAAGAATACAATAAGGATTTTAATTATCTGTATCCAACCGTTTACACTCCTTTACCATAACAAACGTATTCTATGTTCTTAAATTGATTTATTAAAATGTATATAACACTATGACATAATTAGTGACTAATGTTTTGATAATATGATATATATTTTGTAACCAATAAATTTATTATGAAAAATACTATATCTAATTTATAAATACAAAAATTATATTTAGATGCTATTCTTTAATATAATGTACATTAGTAATTTTTTTTAATTATCCGAATTATATTAATATCCGTATTCGTATCTGTCCGATATCCAATCCGTATCCGTATCAGAGACAATCTGTATTTGTATTTGTATCCGACCGTTTACACCCCTGCCTATATTCCAAATTAATTATTTACAAAAATCAGTTTTATGATGTACATGTAAAACATCTGTGTTGATTAAAGCAATGCAGGGCTTATCCTATATAGCAAATATATTATAAAATATAGCGGATGTATATCGATCTAACTGAAACTTGATGCCTTTATTGTTGCCGACTACCTTATTAATGTCTTTCTTTTTTTTTTTTTTATAAACCTGGCAGTTGCTGCCTAGGATAAATTTTTATTTAAATATAACTACCTTATTAATGTCAATAATTTTTCTTTCATTGACACCTTTCCAGAAAGTGACAAAAATTATACTTTCACTTTATGATATCTTTCCAAAGACCTACGCAATTATTACCATTTATACTTCTACCACTATTTTGATTACAATGTCTGATTCATTAATTAAACTAGCTAATTAAGATCTATAATGTACATGTATACCTATTGATCTTCATTGAATTAGGTGATATTTACTAAACAAATTAATGAATTTCTCCAAAGTTTAGGTGATAATTTTGAATCCTTTTGCAGGGTCAGAACACTATAGTTTTCAAGATATTGGCGGCTGGTGGCTTTACCATTCTTTTTATTTTTATTGTTTGTTTGTTTGGGCTTTATATGATATCTTCATCCGTTGGGTGTGCTACGGATTTGAAAGCATAGGATATGACTATTTTCCATTTCAAGTCATCTCTAGCTTGTTCTGTTGTGGGTTTTGTTTTGTATAAATTGATGCATGCTCTGTCAATATCTCAACGTGTAAAGTTTCATTCAGCGTTGGAATTTTCAATTAAACGATAAAACTGCCAAGAAAAATAAATCCATTGTCACCCCCAAATAATCTATAATATACCCTTCTCATTTTGTGATTTTCAAGAAAGTTACCTTACCAGTCTGATTAATCTGGCGGTTTTGGGTAATTTCAGTAAATCATCGCTAACTATATTTACTATTTAGTAATATTGGTACATGCTGGTACGTAAATCGGACTTAAACTATATAGAACAGCATCAGCACACAGGTATTTTCAATTTGTCGAATTGGCACCTATCTGAAATTTCTCTATAGGTACAAGAAACCATAGCAATAATGAATCTGTTCTGTAACGAAGAAAAACGAAGTAGAGATCAATTAATACTTTTACTGGGTTTCCAATAATAGTAGCATAAACATTATGCAAACTGTGAGAGACTGTGGGAAAGTTTGTAATTTGCCCCTTAGGCCTTAGTACACTTATAGTTATTGCCAGGTCACCCGTTCATGCTGCTAACAGTAGGAAATTTGTAATGTAGCCTCCAAAAAAGAACACCTCCAATTATACATTAATAATGAAATTCACTGGTCAGAAACTTGGCCTTATTGAAAAACTATGGCTGTCGATACCCCATTTTAAAAGAAATGTTCATGTAATCCTGGCCTAGAGATGACATAGGTGGTTACAAAATTTTGTTATTGGACGGATTCCTTTTTTTTTCTTTTGAAAACATGACAGAAGCTTGGACGGATTCCTTACCTTTGGATTCGGATGTTGATTTTGGATCAACTTTACATAATTAACTAATTATTGAAAGAAAATTTGAACCAAGTAGTACATTTTTGGATCCACCACGTACTATTAAAGATTCCTTGGGAAGTGGGAACATATATATTGGATTGCTCACAAAAAGTTGAAATACTGTAATTTTAGGCGTATTATTATATTATAAAATCAGAGAAGGTTCAGTTTTTACTGTATTACTATATGAATTTTTAATTATTTGGCTAAATGATGTTTGCTTTAATTATTTGAAAATAAACCATGTCAGTTGCCAATGATTTGATGAATTATGAGCATCTGTTTTGAGCTATCCAAAATTTGTTTTCGCTATACATTGCATTCACCATCTGCTCTGGGTTTAGATCCAGTGAAGTAACCCAAACTTTGGAATTTAAATCAGAACCGTCCGATTCGAATTCGAATAATCTATCCGAAGTGGAGTGCATATATCCCGAGAAATGAATTCGAATCGCGAAGCAATCTCAAGCGACGGATTTGAATCGGCTTGTCCCTATCCAAAACCCAAAGATTGGGTTACTGCAGGGGGTCCGGACCCATCTGCTCAAACGCTCTCTTCATATAATTTAATGTAAATTAATGTAACAACCGGCTTCAGAAAAAGAAATCAAGCATGGGCCCAAAATCTAAAATGGATCGATTTCTTAAAAGTTTCACTAGAGGACAGAAATGGGGACACCTGATCAATTCAATTATTTATTGTTAAATATTGAATGGTAAAAAGGTGTAATATAAGGAAGTCTTTCTGACCTTGTTTGTACTGGCAAACCCTTTGGAGTGGTCTGAGTGTCACCTTGATTTTAGACAGTAAAGTGAAACCAAACTTTCAACTTTTCACTGTACCAGAAAATATGCATTTATTTATATATACAATTACAAGCTGTAAACCCTAACCAGCTTTACAATTCTGGCATGGTTGCTTATTTGTTTTCGCATGAAAGTTCACCTTGGTTCTTCTGTGGCACAACAAAATTTGAACTTCATTGTTCAAGTACCAGGAGTTTACCACTGTTACCTAAAGTTAGATTTTCTTTTTATTATTATTATAGTCCGTAGGTCCCACACATACACTTTTTTTTTTCTGCCTTTTACATAGATCGAACCCACTTCTCATGTGGAAGACAAACAATTAACTTGACTGAACTAGTCATTATGATCCACATATATATAAAGAAAATATTTTGGAACATCCATCTTTACTATTTATTAAAAAAATATGTTTCAGATTATTTTTAAGAAGACTCTGAAATAGTAAAAAATAAAAATAAATATTTGCATATTAAATTATGTCAACTCTCATAAATTCCAAAATTAGTAAAAAAAAAGTTCCGAAAACAGTTAAACTCGTCATCCTATTAGATTTTGATATGCCAACCACATTGGGCGACTTGAATTGACTATTTGATTATGAAAAAAATATGATCTTAACAATTATTGTTTTGGTTATATTATACGGATGTTCATTTATTTGAATTCAATATATGACTAATGTCTTTTTTTATGTATATTTATTTGAATAATTTAGGAACTTTGATACATGATAATCTTTTTAATCTGATTTTCTATCTGTGTAAAGAGAATTATATCAAGTAAAGATAACCTTTGCTGATATATATTATGCGTAACTCTCTCCTAACACTAGCCGATTTTGGTCATTTCTTAAAATTTATTTATTTATCTCTATGTAACATCTGCATGTATTTTGGCTATTGATATGCTATTTCAAATTAAATTAATACTGGTAAATTATTTCATTTCAGTTTTAAGTTAAATTCATGAGTGAGAGGCTATGGTACTATGCATAGCGCGGGTCATACTATAGATCAATATCTTTGTTTTTAAAATTCAAATAGTCAATCTAAACTGTTCAATATGATCTCCATATGAAAATGTACTTGCTATATTTTACATTTTTTATAATATTTTTATTATTTATTTAAATAGGTATAAAATCTCTACTTTTGAATAGCCTAAAATTTTTAGATCAAGTGATTTTCTACTTACCTATTAAAAAAATAGTAAAAAAATTATAAAAAATGTAAATTTTAATCTGCAAATATAATTTTATATAAAAATTATATTTGTTGAACACATGTAATGGAAATAATATGATCCAGCGATAGAACATAGCCTTTATTTTTTCTTTTTCTTTTTTGCGCATGTACTCTAAAATCATATGTATTATCAACGTTGTAAAATGCGGTCACATATGCTTATGTAATGATCTTTCACATATAAAATCTCATACAATCAAGTTCAATTAGTTCTAAATATACATGCTCATATATGGTCTATGCGGACTTGAAAAAAACCTAAAAATTACTTTGCGTTGGAGGAAATTAAAATTTATAACCTTTATAATGTGATAAAAAGTACAAACTACTAGATTAAACAAATTTTTAGATATAGATTAGTTTTATTTTATTTATATTTCTTTAATAAAATATAATAAAATTGCATTATTGCATATGTACTTTCACATATACAACTGCATACTACATATGCAGTGTGCACTATGCATGAACTTTCTAAATGCATGAACAAAGAGGTATTTTACAATCCAGTGTATCATTGTGGATGGTTGGTTGTATCTTAGGTCTCAATTGAAGGCAAGACAAGTGTCCAAGCGGGGCGTACCTTATCTAAATTACCTGGTGGCTGGTGCTATAGCTGTAGGCCTGTATAGTTTGTTTGGCGTCCAACCTTTAAACTCATGGCAGAAAAAATAAATAGGTGTTCCTCATTAGCTCGTGCCACTTGTGCGTGCGAGAGAGGATGAGAGAGGGTGTGGGGGCGTACGGAAGCAAATTTGACCAGAGAACAGTATTTTGCATGCACTAGCTGCCCTACAGTATTAATGAAGCACGTATGGGTCCACTGGATTTACAGTAAAATCAAATTCACAAGGAGATAAATTTACACTCTTTTTAAGAGAATGTTCGTCTACTTTTTATTTTTCTGACAGAACTTGAGGACCAGGTATATTTTGAATTTTTAGATATTTATCTCAAAAATTGAAACAAAATAACAGTTAATATTGATCTGGTGATTTTTAAATGCAGTGAGTGATATAAGTAACTTATTTTTAGAAATATTTGTTTTGGTTATTTTTTATTATTTAGCGGGCTTAGATTCTCAAATCATCCCCATCATATGTACTAAATGCCGAACATATATTCCTTTTTACCAAAAGTAATGTCTTAATTTAATATTATTACTGTTGTTGTGTTAAGCAAGGAATTAAAATAAGTTTATGTATATTAAATTATTAATGAAGAGCAAGTCAATCAATTAAACAAATGAAGCCCAATTTTAGACCGAACTAATAAGCTTAGTCAGATTTTCAACTATAAACTCTCATTTATTCCTCAAAATTCCGTATTAATTAAGTAATAGAACACTGAACCCCTGAACACTGAACACTGAACATTGAGTAGTGAGTACTGATTTATACCAAGGGAGAGTTGGAAGTTACCAAAACACCCTTCGGACTCAAAAGAGGAAAACATTCAATGTTTGTATACCAACGAATGTAAGATGTACTTAAATTCCCTTTTTAAACTTCATATTTGTGCATATTGAAGCCTCTAATGTGTGGGCCAGCATATTAATTTTCGTCTGTTCAGAAAAACTTTAATTGGTATTTAATTGAGGCCTGAATGATTTACAATTGTAAACATTTTTTTACGATCATAGCTAAAGAAAGCGAAGCTTGTTTTGGACTGTTTGAACTAATGAACAACACTGCAGATTTTTTTTTTGTTTTTTGAAGGTTAGCGACAATTGTCACCAACAATATATTGAATGAAAAAAAGTTATATTTACACAATTTCGGACTACGTTAAAACCACTTAATCCGATAGAAAAAAAAGAGAAAGATCTAAAATTAGCTAGAAAATATGGCCGCTAGGAGGATGCAGTATGCTCCTGTTGGCTCTATGAACAACACTGTAAACTTGCGTTCAAAATTAACAAATGTAGTTAGATAGTTTTGAATTTTTTTTTTTTTGAGAAAAAACTAAGAGTGAGTCTATGGTACTATGCATATTACGGGTTGCTATCGTGCTACGGCTCTATATTCGAGTTTTCAAATCCTAATGGTCGATCCGAACCGCTCATCTTGTTCTCCATATTAATATGTGTTTGGAGAAAAAATTTATATTTTTTGAAATTTTTTTTACTATTTTTTTAGATATTTAGAAAATCACTTGATCTGAAAATTCTGGACCATCCAAAAACAGTGATTTTAAATAAATCTAACAAAATAGTAAAAAAATTTCAAAAAATGTAAAATTTGGTCTCCAAACACATATTAATATGGAGAATAAGATGAACGGTCTGGATTGACCATTAGAACTTGAAAACTTAAATATAGAACCGTAACACGGTGCCAAATCGTAATATGCATAGTGCCATAGACTCACTCAAAAACTAATGTCTTAGCATTAGTTTGATGTATTGGATAGTTTTGAATGTTGTATTCAGATTGGCTTCATATGTAATTCACTAAATGATGGTTTGAACTCGCGTCTTCGGTGAGAGCTCAATAAACGCATGTCTTCAGTTCTGATACACATTTTGACAGAGCTGTTTTTGATTCATGCAGGACAAATATCATGTATAAGGTTGTTTTGAACTCTATTGCAGTGCTTTGTATGAATCAAAAACAGCTCTGTTAAAAATGTGTACCTTCAATTCTATGTATAGAGTAAAATATTAAAAAAATGAATACTATTGTTATTCTTTTTTTTAATTGAGAATATAGAATAGAGAGTTATTTCTCTATTTTTTTATTTATACAATGAGTTATTCCTCATAATTTACCTTTTTGGCAACAGTGAAAATAAATCACATTCCATCATGTTGAAGTATCTCTTCGAGATTATCATTATTATAGACTAAATTTTTCATTCCTCCTACGAATTATCTTATTCCATCCAATTCGAATAGAGTGCGTATTTTAGAAAGAGAGGCAGACGAAGATTTCATATATTTTCACAGAAAACAATGGTAATTAAATTCTTTTTTATTTAACAAATCTGAGCTATCAATTAAAATTTGGCTGTTGAGAATTTAGATGATGATATTTATCCTTAATATATCTATAAGAAAAAATAGTTTATCATCAATTTATATCATCAATTCTAAATTGAAAGGTTCAATTAATATGATAAGTTTCATATAAACCACTTGATAAAATCCGAAGTGAACTACTCCACCTAAATGCACCTTTTACATGTACTTCACTTGTATTTTTTTTTTTTCATACTGGAAATAGAAAAACTTAAAACTTATATATATATTTACATATTCAATACTATATAACTTGATTTTTATTATAAGCATTCAGATAAGGAGATACGATGAGCATTTTGCAAGTAAAACATTAATACCTATGAATTTGGATATGAGCTACAAATTTATTAGGGATAAATATTTATAAAGTGTATATTATCATAAAAAAATTATCTATATTAATAAATTTGCAAAGTGTATATAATAATAAATTTATCTATATTTATAAATTTATTAATGATAAATTATCTATATTAACAAATTTATTAGGAATACATATTAATAAAGTGTATATAATAATAAAATATGATACCAAAATTTACTATATTAATTATTTTATTAGATTATTGACAAACGGACTTAACATAATAATAAAAAAAATTATCTGCATATCAAATAATGTCATCTTTCAAAAGGAAAATATATTGTAAAAATAATCTAGAATTACCGTATCCTATAAGGTTGTAATGTGTGAAAATATTGAGTGATATGAATTAACTGTACAAATAAATTAAGTATTACATATTTCAATCAAAATATAAATATTTAAATATTCACTAAACTTTAGGAAACCCAAAGATAATTTGTGTATGCATTTAAAAGATCTCTTTCCATGTATAGATATATATAATTGTATGGTAGTGTGCTATTGAGCTACCACTTCTTGCTTTTGAGATAAAAGCCAGGTAACTTTTGACAAGACCTAACAAAATCTGACTTGTAATCAGTTCAATAAATTCAAAATCCGAATTTAATCAGAATTAAAGAATAAAGATCATGTTTGGTTGTGGAGTAAAGTTAAGCCGGATTAAGTTGCTTACTTTAAGTTAAATTAGAGTAAATTAATCATATTTGGTGAAGTAACCTAAATCATCTCTCTAGGTGGTGTAAGTTACTCCAATTTAACTCAAATTTTACTCTATCTTAAATTACTTATGTTAATGCTAATTTGATTCTTTAAACGTGAAATAAGAAATTTACTCCTTTTCTTGCTCAAGAACCAAACATGGCCAAAGAATTTAGAATGCATGATAGATTTAGAAGTTGCTCGAAAATTTAATTACTCTCCTGTTGCATACGTCACAGGACAACCCAGGCAACTAGTGTCTAGTGATACTGCCAAATGCAACGAGACAATTTTGCCCAGGTATTTAGATCATATGCAATTACGAGTACTGCAATTCCTTGAAATCCATTCGGGATTCCGGGAAATTCGGATGAATTTGGATCATCTGCATTAATGCACCGTGCGTTAGTAGATCTAGATCTTTCGATTGAGATTGCACTAATATTAAAGGGCTCTGTACAATATAGGTGAGAATCGAATTGGCTTTTTGATCATTCTGATCAGCATAGTGACAAATAAATTATTCGAGTTTAATTCGGCAAGATTAAAAATTTGTGATTCGGGAATATTCAGGTATAATTCAGAAATAATTCGGAATTATTCAGATCAGAAATCTCAGTTTTGTAAGAGATAAAAAAAAAACCAAAAAAATAAATTGTTCTAGAAAAAATTCGGAAAAAATTTGAGAAAAATTCATAAAATTTATGAATTATTCAGATTTAATTCGGCGTTCAGTTCGACGTCACCCAAAAAACGAATTATTCAGACATAATTTGGATATAATCCGCAAATTTTGTGACTATGCTGATCGGACCACTGATATGCATTAAACTCAAACGATTATCTTTGGAGTTGATGAAGAGGATACACGTTCAAATCCAGATCCAGTTCGATAGCAGACGTAGAATTTTTAAATTCAGAACGTTCTTTAATATGAAATGAATTTCAAAATGGACTCTTATTGTAAATAAAAACACTGAATTTTAATTGCTCGACTGAGATTGTTCCACGTTAATGTGTGACTGATCAGTGCAGTAACAGAGAGGATACAAATTTGATTCCGTGAATGTTCGTTCAGCAGCGGGTTTTCTTTTTCATTTTTAACCAAGGTTTTAAATAGCGTTTATCACGTCATAGTGGTGAGTCTTCAAAAAAAACTATAGCGAATAGCGACGCTATAGCGAAAGCTATGCCGCATAGTTTTTTTATTTTTATAAAAATTATATTATATATTTGTACTAAATATCAACGTTATTTAGTCTCATAGAACAATAAATAATATCAAATTAATTAAAAAAATATAATATTCATATTGAATTAATACAAAATCCAAATTGCGACTCAAAATATCCATAGTAATACTAATATCATAAACTATCGATCTTTTTCTATTCAAAATATTTTGAACATCATAACATAATTTATCTTTTTTCTATTTAAATTTCAAAATAACCTAGAAATTGAAAAAAAAAAGAAAATTCATAGTTCTAGTAAGATAAACAGACGATCTTTGAAGAAATTCTTGTTAGTCCCTAAATTTTCATAATTTATCAATTATTTATTTGATTGATCATCAGTTAAAAAAAATCAAGAGCAAACTGAAAAAATTATTATAGCGGACCTGAATTTGATATAATGTAATATTCATCAAAATTAAACAATATCTTCACTATTTATTTATTTTAAAACTCATATAAATTGAAAAAAAAAAGCTCATGTTGCATAGCGCGTTGTAGCTTCCTTATTTTGATTTTGTTTGATATATCTCATTAAATATTTAATAGTTTAATATAAAACTTAGTATGTCAATTCCAAAAAAAAATATGGTTAAAATTCAATCCGAGTCTTTATTTAAAGCTCATATAAATTAAAAAAAAAAACAAATGTTGCATAGCGGGCGCTATTTGCGCTATAGCGGACCGCTATTACCGCTATAGTATCTGTAGCTCAAATAACGTGTTATTATGCATAGCTTAGCATTTAGGGTCAAAAAACGCTATAGCGCGCTATAACGCGCTATTTAGAACACTGCTTTTAACACAAGAAACTTGAATCAATTTGAACAAAATTATATTTTTTTCAGATTTAGAAATAAGTAAGTGAAGTTATCACTATTTGCGTTAAAAATTAATAAATCATTACAAAGTCACAAAATCTACCATCTCAAACATGATATAAGAATTGAATTAGAAATTAGAAACTCGAAAAATAGAGAGGAATTCACTTACAATATTCTATAGTTATTTCACTTTACAACATAATTTTATAAAATTCAAACAGTTAATCCAAATCGTTCAATATAGTCTTTATATTAAATAAAATGTGCTTGGAGAAAAAAGTTTATATATTTTTTTAATTTTTTATTAAGTATTTTACAAAACTATCTTTTTCAGACCATGGATTTTGTACCCATCTTAATAAATAGTAAAAAGATTAAAAACAAATCTAAAATTTGATCTCCAAGCACATTTTATTATAAAGATCATGTTGAACGGTTTGGATCGACCGCTTGAACTTTGAAAAATTATATTGTAAGATATTATAAATGTTGTAAATGAATTCCTCCTCGGAAAAATATTATGATTTTTTTTAAATTTCATTTTATGTGGCTCGATCTAAGATTGATTAGAGACTTTTTTATATTTCCAGAAAAGAATTAGAAACCCATAAAAAGAATCTTACTGAAATATGTTTAAAACAAAAATATTTACACAAAACTCTAATTTAAGTTTTTTGAATTAAAAAAGGCTGGTCTTTGCACAGGGAAAAAACCAGGATTTGAACATAAGAGAGGCTAAACATCAATTAAAAAAACTTTAAAA
The DNA here is from genome assembly GCA_033356055.1 of Carex pumila. NCBI lineage: Eukaryota > Viridiplantae > Streptophyta > Magnoliopsida > Poales > Cyperaceae > Carex > Carex pumila. Next base: position 158,030 of record JARJHM010000547.1, on the reverse strand, counting down.
AGAATAAAGAAATTTATAAGGTAGCTATTCTTTAACTTTGTTTTTGTTTTCTGAGTTTCTTCATATGCTGTTAGATTTCGCCCTCCCTCTTTAAAAATTGATTAATTTGTATCTTTATTTTGTGGTGGACTGAAAGAGCCAAAGAGATGCTCAATTGCTCTGGGATTTCTTTCTTTCAAGAATTCAATGACATTTTTTTTTTCCTCTATAAGGTAAACTATCAAAATTCTATCAAGAAGTCAAAAAGTTGCCTATTATTTTAATATTGATGGTACACAAATCTAGGAATCAAGATTGCAAATGGGAAATAAAAAAACTCAGAATTTGCTCCTTAAATTTTATTTTTAGATCCTATAAGTTTGTAATAATACATAGAGGGGGCTGTTATATACAAAAAAAATAACATTTACTTAAACTTTTATATACTTGATTAAAAAAAAAATTTGAAAGGGTGGCTTAGCACCCCTGAAGAGTATTATGTTCCGCCCGTCTTTGCATCTGCAAAATGTCTGACAATTTGCCAATTTAATGCAAAAAATTGTTGAAGATTGGCATAATTTAAAGAGAAAAGGTTTCTGTCAACGAGATTTTGTCCACCATTTGTCCACAACCTTATCCAACTTTCGTTCTAACTGTCAGTCCCCCCACCTCGTCTTGCTATTTAAACACCCGATCCCTCAAAAAGTTTCGATCTCTCTTTCTCTCTTTCTGATCTCTTATTCCGATCTCTCCTTCTCTCTTTCTCATCTCTTTTTTAGCACAAAACAAAACAAATCAAAGTTCCAATCTCCTTTTATCTTTCTCTCTTTCTCAAACAAAACAAATCAAAGTCTCATCACTGGCACGGCGCCTTTCTCCGAAATAAGAAATGTCTTAAAAAGACCGTTTAGCAGTCCATATCTAGAAGGCCTTGGTTTTGTTTTGCTAAGGAAATAAAAATGTAGCGCTCCTTCTCTCTTTCTCATCTCTCATTTCGATCTCTCCTTCTCTTTTTTTTTTATCGAATTGGTTATTATTTTCTTGCATTACTTGATCAGTCTAAAAAAGAGATGATCGGATCTAATCGGATAGGAAGAATAATTTGGATCGACCGCGATGACAATGAAATCGTAATTGTTATTTTTTGTATTTACCTTCTCTGATTCATTTTTCCTTTGCAATGTCGATTTTAATTGAGATTACTGACTCGATCTTGTTTTTTATACATGATCGCAATGGAACCTTCAATCATAGAGCACGATCGAATAGAAGTTGTTTTTGTTGAAGAGCACGACAAAATTCAAATCTAATAAGTTATTTTTGTTGAATTTGTTGTTTTTGCTGTATGCAGTAATAAATCTAGCATTTTAAATGAAATATGGAGAAAAGAGATAATAGAGAGGCGATATGGAGCATTGATCTGTTAATTTTTACTGTATTGCTGATATCTCCATATTATGTCTAGTTTACAGCCCTAATTCGCACTAAAACCTGTGTTTTAAAGCCTATAAATGTGGACTTTATACTTGTATTTCGATGAAATGTGGTACTGCTATGTTTTGTTTGGTATTTTGCAGGAAAAATGGCGAAAAACTGGTTCTGACTACTTTTCATACGGCCCGTATGACATACCGTGTAGGCCGTACAAGATCTGCCCCACCACACAGAAGGTTCCATAGTAGAGGCATCAAGTCTGCAAGACAAAACACAGTCATACGGCCCGTATGGGGTTCCCTACGGGCCGTAGAACGCTAAATGGGAAAATCCAGCTGGAATCTGAAATCAGCTTAATTCAAGGAGGCCGAAAAGGAAACCTCTGGAGGCAATCTGGGGGCATTAAATGAGATATTCCTCACCAAAAAAAGGGGATTCTGGATTGGAACTCAATCATTCTTTCTTGGAGCAAAAGACAAGAGGAGGAAAAGAGGAAGAGAAGGGAAAAACGCGAGTTTTGCCACGGATCTTCAGATTTTCCACTGTTTTGTCATGAACTCTTTTATCTCTTGTTATTTGTGTTATCTTGTGAACATGAGTAGCTAATTTACTTTGTTTCTAGGGGTAAGATGTAGTTTCTAGTTTGGTTTTGTTGCATGCTACTTGGATTTTGTGTTGAATGCTTTGTTTTTACTTTGTTGAGTAGTATTTCGATTGCTTTTTTTGTGCTTGCTTGAATCAATTAGTCATCCCTCTAGATGAATGCGCACATCTATGTGTTAGGAGCCAAGTCTATGACACTTAATCCAACCGAATAAAATATATGAAGTAGGGTGAAACCAAGGAGTACCCGAAAGGCGAAACTTTCCTTGAGGCGAAAGTCCTTGGATACTTTTAGTAAACCAACAAGTGACTTAGATAAATTAGGCCAAAATGCGAAAGTTGAGGTTTAACACATCTAAGAGGGAAGTATTTGAGTCCGGTAATCGGGTGCTAAGCCAAAATGCGAAAGTTGAGGTTAGGTATCTAGATCTGGTCAATAGAAACCCTAAACATTAGCACCAACACAGAAAACAGTAGCTGCAGCATTAACTCGGGGTCCCATACGGGAATCTGTACGGGCTGTATGCCCTGGGGCTGAACATAAATGAAATCTGAACCCTGGAAATGCCTTCTTATTAATTGAAAACAACTTTAATTCTCTTTTATTGTTTTTAAACTTGTTATAAACCAGTAGAATTGTTAGAACTAAACCAAATCAATTTCTCTTACTTCTAAAATCTCAAGTAATTTTAGGACAAGTCCGGTTATTTTCTTCCGTCCCTGTGGATCGATACCTGAGAATACTCATCGATAGGATAGTACACTTGCTATCTGATTTGACAGAGTATAACAAAGGTTTAAAAGGTATAGCTTGCTATACTGAAACTTTGTAGCATATATTCTGTGCGAACAATTGCCCTGTTAATTTTACAGTATTTATCTTGTCATTTTACAGTATTTATTTTGTGAAAATCTGGAGAAAATAGGTGATAGAGAGGTGATATAGAGTATTAACCTGTTAATTTTACAATATTGTCTTGTTAATTTTACAGTATTCATCTTGTATAAATTTAGAAGAAAGAGATGATAGAGAGGCGATATGGAGTATTGATATGTTAATTTTATAGTATTGTCCCGTTAATTTTACAGTATTCATCTTGTGGAAATATAGAGAAATGAGATGATAGAAAGGCGATATGGAGTATTGATTTGTTAATTTTACAGTATTCATCTTGTGAAAATATAGAGGAAAGAGATGATAGAGATGCTTTTTACTCATCCGAACAATGAACACAAGAGGTTTTTAATGTAAGAGTTATTTGTCTATAGTTTTTTTTGTTGCTATTATGCTATTCTAAATGTTGCGGTGAATATTTTTATCTTGTGTTGAACAAATGTTGTTTGTAGTGAACATATGTTGTTTTGTGGTGAACAAATTTTTTGTGTAATGGTGGATGTATGTATAGATTTAGCAATATTAGAGTATACATGGTATTATTTTATGGTTTATATTTTGCAATTTTACAGTATACATGATTCTTTGTAGGTTGTAATTTAAACTAAAATGTAGCATTTGTTACATTTTATCTTACAGTATAAATGATATTATTTTATGGTTTAGTTTTAGAAATTTTATAGTATACAAGATTCAATTGAAAATTTACAGTATTATGTGAAAATTTACAGTATTATGTGTAAATTTTACAGTATACAAGATTCAATTTTACAGTATATAAAATTCAATTGAAAATTTTACTGTATACAAGATTCAATTTTACAGTATACAAGATTTAATTTTACAGTATACAAGATTCAACCCAGTGCGGACGCTAATAATTATCTCTAACTGCCAATAACTGCTAATAATTGCTAATAACTAACTCTAACTATCAATAACTTCTTATAACTGTAATTTTCAAAAGTACAATTTGAAAGTACATTTATTTTGTCATGTTGTGTAAGTTGCAATCTTTTTCTAACTATCATGGGACCACTTCAAATAGTTGCTGGATGTTTTGTAATTAACTGATATATTTTATGTGATATATTGTATAATTATACAGTATGTAGAAGTAATTTTACAGTATTAGCGCAAGTTAAAGCTATGGACAAATGATGGACAAAAGACTGTGGACAATTAGACGCTTCTTAATTTAAAAGAGTGAAGATTGGCATAATTTAAAAGAGTGAAAATAACAGAAGGAAAATCATTTATTGGGATCATGAAAGACTTGTACTTTGTTAATAAAGTGTAAATAAACCAATAGTTTGGAAGGGGCCATGTTAATTGCTAGGACCTAGGAGCGTACACACGTTGGTTTCATTTAATTTTGTGTATGGTTTTGATTTGAATTTTATAGTTGTCGGTTATGATACTTTCAATCCATAATCAATCATCACAATTATAACATGTTGAATCTGTTATAATTTGATTTTTTTTAGTAGCACATATTTTGCTAATTCGATGGCTTTCATTAATAAAAAATATATGACATGAACAAAAAATAATTAATTATTAATAACTAAGAAATATAAATAAAACAAAAACCCAACAAATGATATCATTCATGAGATTCTTAATAAGAACAAAAATATATATTCTAGCACTAGTATTCTATATAATCCAAAACAACAATTTTAATAATAATAGAACGTCATTTACTTAAAATACTATAAATATAATAGCGATTTAATGAATTATTAAGAAAATAAAAGATAGATATACTCTCCTCACAAAAAAAAAGCATCTGCCAAGATCTTTAAAAAAAGAGAAGACAGACAATTTTAACTATTCATATGATTTTTTTTATTAAATTGTGTTGATTAAAAATACAATTTAGAGGTCTTTAAAAAAATTATGTGAGATCCAAAATTAATTATATTATATGGTCAAATCGGACTTTAACTGAAATATTTCTTAAAATTTATAATCATTATGTATTTGATGATGGGTTAAAATTGCACTTCATATCTTACTATCTTACCAAATAAATTTAAATTCATTAATTGTGATACTGTTAACCAGATCGATCGGATTGGGTAGATCGGGTTAGACGAATTGATCCTATACCCTAATGATTGTGCCAATATAACACAACTAATCAGAGACAATTGTAGATGATCATTTGGTGATTTGGTCCCACAAGATAATGGGGCAAACAAGGAAGTGTAGATGCCTTCTCTTTAATTATATTATATATTGATATTAATTAGGAGTCCGAAATGGTACGGCCGTTTTGCGACTTTATATCACCTATTATTAAGTCTATAACATGTTAAACTTTATTTTTATTCTCTCTCTCTTTTTTTTTCTTCTATAAAAGAGACAAATAGTACACTGTGCACCATAATGATATTAAGTTGATTTGACTTCAAAAGGTAAATTGGGACCAGGAAGGGAGATGAGATAACACTTGGAAAAGAAGATGCTCATGTTGGTAAGTGGTAACAACTAACAAGTGAGAAGAGCATTATTTGGAACAAAAATTAGAATAATATATTTCATTTTGTATTTTCATTAGATTTGGTACTTCTAAGTGCAAGTTTTAACAAATTTTAATTTACACCTTGGCAGTCTTTGTCAAGTTTTAACAAACCAAAATTCTAATTAATCCATCAATCAGGGATACCAACAGCTTGAAGAAAAAAAAGAAAAAAACTAAAATGAAAATGGGGAAGCTTTACTCTAGGGTTACTTGAAATTCATCTAGATCAACTTTATCTACTTTTATTGTACTCTTTTTTTTAATTAACTTATATTGTACTCTCAATTAATCTATATCTAGCTAATTCTATATATTGATAATAGAGTTGAGATAACCAAACTTGACACATGACATAATTAAATAATACGAGGATGTTTTTTTTTTTTTGGTAAATTTTGATTAGATATCTATCTAATACAAATATAAATTTATAAATGCTAATTGTTAAACTTTTTACAGTAACCTTTTATCTTTTAACGTTAATACAAATAATATATTCTTTATGAGTTCTTGGCAAACTGAAGAAATATCATTGACGAGTGCTCTTCTGCTATCATGTACTTTTGCACGGTATGATAAGTATTTTTCAAATGAATTGGAGCTTGCTGTTACCTAGGAATGAACATTATTTTTTTTATACGGTCATAGACTCGTAGCCAAAGATGCAGTCTCACCGGCCTATTTGTTTGTTCCTTACCATTGTGACAAATGGAAATCAATATTAAAGAAAACCAAGGAACAACCTAATTTTTTCACAAACATCACTAGTTCTTTTTTTCTTTCTCTGTGTAATATATTACTTGCTGAACCATTATGCTATGTCCCTATGACGACGACCACTATAATAGGTGGTATGTGTTACAACTACAAGTAATATGCTATTAAATTTGCCAATCACTGAGTACCAGTGATACTTTTGACGATTTACCAACCACTAATACAGTGATATTTTTTTAATGACTTGCCAATCATTGATACAGAGATCGTTTTTTATGATTCGGCAATAATAAGCGTGTGCGGTGATACTTTTGACGTACACAATCATTCTGGCCAACAAAACAACAAAGCAACAAATCAAGTGCAGGAGCTTCAGAATTCCTATTGATCTATTAGAACTAAAAAAAAATATTATTCATACACGACATATCATATATAGATGCAATAAAATTCAAATTAATAGTGTGTAAAGAGAGGAAGCACTCGCGCAAAAATGAACTAAATTATATACACACGGTCAATTAAAATTAAACAGTATACTAAAGACACATGAGTCACCCTATGAATGCACTAGCTAGTGTAGTCTGCTTGTAAGGCACGAAGGAATACACTAGCTCGAGTTATTGTGCTCAATATACCTAAAGTTGTGTGACGATCCGCTGCGTAGGACTTGTTAATTACGGCTTCTAGATCCAACATGTACACGAAGTTGACTGTGGCAACCCATACGATTTGGGATCACGTGTCACTAGCTGTATCTTTTTTTCCTGGGTAATAGGAAATAGGCATCGATGAGGTGACTCTGTCCCGGAGACGTAGACATTTTAAACCGAACTCCATTATCAACCTGAGTGTCAAATATCTCTAACTCTATTTATTTACTTTATTTGTACACAATTATTTTACTTGATTAGTTTAGAGAGTTAACCAAAAAATGTCTAAAGAGTTTCTAAAACTCTAAGTAACTGCCCTCTAAGTGTCGTTAGGGACAACCCAAGTAAGACAGTCGGTTTAAACACCATATGGATGTTCCATCGGTCCCTCCACATTTTTGAAATCAATGTATTCTTGATTCATGGTTAAATTGAAATGACAAGCTGACTACCTAAAAACAAAAAAAGTTAGTTATAAAAATTAAAGCAAACATATCACATAAATTAAAAATATATTTGTTCTCCAAAAAGTTGCATATGTATGTTGTATATTTTGTTGAATTATAAATGTATATGTATGTTAAATAAATGTTGAATCTATTAATTGTTTATGTATATTGAATGTTAAATGAATATTATTATGTTTAGTATATTGTACATGTCGAATACTTCTGAAATTATAGATGTGTAATATTGTACCAGTATTATACATGTACATTGCACCGGAAACATATATATCATAAGAGAAAAAAAAAATCACATGTTAAATGACATATTTTTATAAAAAAAAACGACTAAATAAAAAATAACATTTCTTGAATGACATATAAATGACATCTATGCATAAATAACATATTAAATGACTTATATTTTTTCTTATCTTCATATTTTCATAAAAAATCTCAAACAAAATGACATGTTAAATGACAAATAATATTCCATAAATTATATTAAAATAAATAAATAAATGAAGACATGACCAATAAATTGAAAAATTCCATAAATGACATTTTAAAAATATAAATAAATTAGGACTAATCAGAAAGATGATATAATTTGCATGTGGAGAATACATGTGGTGAGAACATGTCTAAATAAATTTCAACTTCTACACGTAAAAAAATATAAAAAAAATATGCATAGAATCAAAATATTTGATCGGAGGGCTAATATTCAACCCAAATTTCATCTTTTAATCAAAACCATTGGCTGATTAGGACATCTACATGTTTAATATAATACTGGAGATGTTAAATGGCTGATAAATATGAATGCCAGCCAATTTTAAATCAAATTTTGAAAAATAAAAATCATACACAGTTCTTAAAAACAAATTGTGTACATAGAGTAGCATACACGGTTTGTATGGTTTTCAAAAATCATACATGAATTTTTTGTGGAGAGCATGTATATAACCCTAGTTATTATACACAGTTACTATATCCGTGTATAAATCACTTGTTTTAGTGCCTTTTTTTAATATCTGATACGGTTCACTTATAGGAACAATGTATATATGTTAGTACTATATTTCTATTTTATGAACCCGTAGGATGTTAGTACTATATTGATATGGTTGATCTGCAACGATGTGCAATATGGATCGACCTTTTCAAATCAAACACGGTCACAGAGCTGTGAGTCATTAGTTTTTTGAACCATGCACGTATAATCGCCTTTTCTGTAGTATTAATGGTGGTATTTCATCTAAATTGTATTTCAACAAGAAATATATATATATATATATATATATTCAAACCATATATTGAAAAACTAGTCTGAAGTAGTCGATGTGGTAATATATATATATATTAATTATTTTCGCAATTTCGTTTGAATCAATATGGGAATATTCTGATAGACATCCTTTATAGATTATATTGAAAGCAAAGGCAGTATTCTGGTATAGTTATCGTGGAGTTTTTTTTTTATATAAACTTAAAATTTAATTCTTTAAAAAATAGAAAGAACCACATTAAATTAAGATACGATTCCACCAAATACATATGTCTGGAACCCTATTAGTGGTGTGGTTTCAATATCTTTCCAATGTTAATTAAACTCCATATTGATTCCATATTTACCCAAAACTGTTGAGACCACACCGTAATCAAAACAGATCAATCCAAACTAGTGGTTTTTTACATCATCAAAATTCTTTATACTAAACTTTCAAGTGAGATATATAGAGAAGACGTACTGCTGGAACTTTTTGAGCAGTACCAACGACGTTGACCCGAAATTTCATGATACTAACATAATATATTGAACATTTTTTTTTTGTTTGAGAAAGATAATTGAATAGTTTTACGTACATATAATTAAGATGCACGTGTTTGAAGAAAATGACATGTTCGCTTTTTATGGATCCTACAGTCCATGCGACCATGCATGCATGCATGGTTCATGGTTCATGGTTATATTTGATTGATGCATGCATCTTTTTTAGGTTGCGACACGTGATCCTTGAGAGAATTCATATGTTGTACAGATGGTTTAAATTAAATCACAGCTAGACACACTCACATGTTTCTCAAAGCCATTTTATGGCAGTATATATATGAATATGACATGCATGTCGGGTCGGGTAAAGATTGTGAAGAGTAGATTAGATGTCAAATTGATTACGGGCTCAAGTTTTTTTATATTGCGATCTATAGTGTATATAAAGTTATAACTACCTGTAGTGTATAGTTACAAGTACTGAGACGTTTCATATACATGGGTCCATATATACGTAATCGATGCACATGACCGAACTGTTTAGTGTATATATGACAAGAAGCTTTTTGAATGAAAGAGGGGGTGTGATGTAGACATTTTTCCTTTTATTTTTTTTAAATTAAATTTCAAAAGAAAAGTGATTAATTAATTGGGCCCGATCATCATCTCGATAGTAATCACAAGTTGTCAGGAAACGACAACACTAGCTACCACCACCAAGTGATCATAATATTGACCCAGGAATCACTTTAAATTTTAAAATAATTCTTGAAAATAGAACAAATATCTACATGCTTAGATTCGTATTTTCACTCAACAAATGGTTTTCATTGTGCTGTGGTCAGGGGCGGAAGGTAGTACAGGGGAAGTGGGATAATCGGCTTAGTCCCTTTATAAATTTTTTTTTTTCATTTCTATCATTTAAAAATATTAAATTTTATAAAAAAATAATTATTAGTATCCCTCATCAAATAAAATGAATAGAGATAGCGTGTTATCCGTGATATAGTAACATGTCATGCTACTCCTTCAAAATCTATTAGATATGCTTTAACAATAAATTCAAACCATTCAAACTGATGTAATTCACGAGCAATATGCATTTACATGCAAAAATTATAAATTTTTGTACCCATTTTGTATAAACTCTAGCAGTAAAAAAAAATGAAGATTTATAAGTCAATATTAATGTATTTATTTTCATTATTTTTTTACCGCTTAAATTTATACTAAATTAATATAAAAATTTATAAATTTTATATATAAATATTTTACTTGTGAAGTAGATCGGTTTTCAACCGTTTGAATTCGTCATTTAAAATATATTTAATAAGTTTTTTAAAAAATAGCACGGCATATCACTATGCTATAGGCAGCACCCTAGCCTTCCCCAAATAAAATTACTTATTAAAAGATTTTGCAAATCGTCCCACCTCAAGAAAAAAAAGCCTCAGCATGCGCATGGAATAGTCCCAATTGCCCCCATAAACTTTCTTAATTAGAAAAATATCTCATCAAAATTGTATACAAATAATTCTGTATCTTCTGAAAGGCGCTGTTCCAATGACGTAAGAAGGCATATTTAACAGAAAATTCAATGCTTTGTTGGTATGTTGAGGGACAGACAGATTCACACCTATTAATGTATAAAAGTCCATAAAAATTCAAATTGAGTATGCTCAAGAGTCAAAAGATGCAAATAATTTTACATCATAGTTTTTTAAATTGTTCCAAGGATTACCAAAATAGTTAAAGTTAAACAAAATAGAGGGTTCCTTGCATATACAGAACAAAACTAATTTCAAACAATTTCCCTGTCAAAATTACCCCAAAGATTAAAAATCTACGCCTTTTGGGGTACTTTCTGTTTGATAAAATGCTCTATTGCAAGATTTAACACTGTAAAAATAATTTATCTCTTGTACTTCTCTGTAATTTCTATTAATGGAACCTCTTTTAGATAATTGGGAGACCGTAATGAAATTGACTATTTCTTTATAAGAAAGGTGGCTGAAGCACGGCACTTTGGGTCCAAGTATCTGATCAAATTAAAGAATATATATCAAATCAAATTCTTTACAAAAGCCCATTCAAATGGGCCGAATTTCCCACAGAACTATTGTACGCTACGTTCTGATTTACCATCTCATTTTTTTTGGGCTAACATTCAGCCCATTTAATACGGGCTTTGTAAAAAATAACTTGCCAAAACCATCAGAGGCCTATTTGAAAAGGAGGCCTTTATTTCATGGGGGGTGTCACAACCCTTATCCCAAACAGTGATAGTGATAAGCACCGCTCGCTTTTTTCTGATTGAGAATTTCTCCCTGTATTTCTCTGTTTCTAGTGGAAGATGCTTGTTTGACGGAGAAAGAAGCGTGTGAAAGACAGCAGTAAAATCCAGGAGATGAAGGAAGAAAAGTAGAATAAGAGAACCAAAAGAGATGAGGTTCACAGGATATAAAGCAAGCTCTAATTTTTTCAATAAAGATCTTTCTAGTAGGCTAGTAGATCAAGCAATAATTTTGCTTTCCTTATATTTTATGTATCAGATGCTTATTTATCATTCCATAAAAATTTCTTTTGGAACTAGTGATTATTGAACATGGTCTATACAATTATTTGTTAATTGAGGTTAGAGGTTTTACTATTGACAAAATATTTTTTACATATGTTTTATTTTGTATCGTTAAATGTTTGAAAATCATCGAAACAAAACTTAAAATAAGAGGAATTTTAATGGAATGTTAAGCATACAGCAGTTTTGTCCTTTTATTGGAATTTTGCCCTTTATAACTTTTGCTGTACTGTTTCGGTGGCGTGTTGAAAAGGCAGACCCAAATTAATATGTGGAGAAAATGATATTCACTTACCACCAAATTTCGGCGAATCTTTCCTGGTATATGGATTTTGGAGCACTAACAAAAATGAATAAAATATTTTATAGTGTTTGCTTCTTCATGTCTTTGTTTTCAAGGTCAGATACCTTTTGAATTCGCATCCTCTGAGATATCTCATATTTTGCGTGACTTTTTGGAAAATCTCAACCGTTACAATACATTCTGCACGAATCTCAAAACTCAAATAATATTGGCCCCTACGTCACCCCCGAATAGGCACCGGACACGTCGGTCGCGCAAAATATGAGATATCTCAGAGGATACGCACTCATACTTTTTTGGTTTTCAGTATGTTGATTTTCTTTTTTATCAGACAGGAAGAATCTACATATCAGCTAATTTTTAAACAGAATATATGGATTTAAATAATGTTTTTTAGCATTTTTATGTCAAGGCTTGTTAACCAGAGATATTGCTTTACATGTCAAACACAAGTTAAGTGCAGCCACAAGTTAATAAATATACAGAAGATAAGATTTTACCAGGAAATATTTCAATTTGAGTTAAATGTCATTTTCATTAAAAAAATATATATATACATGTAGGGGGAATCTTCAGTACCAGTATGGATAGACAAAACATAGATTAGAATTAATGGACGACTCAAAACCATGCGTGAACAAAATGATAAGTTGGGGCAAAGCCAATAATTATAATTATAATGAGGAGGGTTGAAATGCTTTCTTTTTTGTGTCTCCATCATGCCTTCATCTTTTGTGTCTCTATTTTTAAAAACTTAAATAACTTAAAGTTTAAAACTTAAACGTCAAATAAAACCGTTAGATGTAATCTATGTTATTTTTTCTATGTATCCATAAAAAATTATCACATTTTGATTTTGCTTTTATATGAATCAATAAGTTGAAAAATCAACGTCTAGAAATTATTCACATTTGTATACATTTTTACAAGCTCAAGATGACAATCAAAATAAAGTTAAAATGTCATAATTTTTTACATGTGCATAGATAAAATGATATAGTTCATATCCAATGGTTTTATTTTGAATTTTAAGATTTAAATTTTGAGTTATTAAAATTTTTAAAAATGAAGACATGATGAAGGCATTTGAACTCTCCTCAATTATAATAGAATGTGACAAAATTTTACACTGGATTTAATTTAATAAATATTTTGAACAGTAATCATATTTTAAAGTTTTTTCTTAAAAATAACATAATAAGAAAACTTTATTATATTGTTGATTGTATATCTATACATGTGAGAAATTTTTTTTTTTTTTTTTTTTTGAAGCTGTCCTTCATGACGTACTTTTCATTTTTCTCGTACTTAGATATAATAGGGATAATATTTCATTAATTACGTGATGAAAAAATGAAAATGAGTCGCAGGAAATGGTTCATCAAGAGACCTGCTATTTTCATGTGATAATTTCTTCAGAGAAGCGCCAAAATTTATTGTCAATAGGAATTCAAAAGCCCAATGTTCTTTGTTTGTTGCCTTTGCTAGAATTAATATTACAGTCTTTCAATTCGATGGAACTGTTTCATTAAAAAAGATAAAATCATATATATGGAATGATTCAATATTTTAAACCTTTTTTTCTATATTGTAACCACACATCATATATTGTTGTAGTGGAACATAAAAATTAAAGCCGACTGAAGATCCAATTGAAAAGAAAAGAAAGAAAAAACAAGAGAAGAACCAACGTTATAGAGTTAGCATCAGTTGGACTTATTAAAACAAAGATTTGGGATTCCTTTACAATTAATAATTTGACAATCTCCATAATATATTTTCAAGATAATTTAATTTTTCTTTTAAAATATAGAAAAAGATTGTAGACATCTTCTTGAATTTTTGAAATTGATTTCATATCAAGTTCTCAAGTCTAATTTTTTTTTTTTTGCATATTAAAAGCAATAAATATAATAATACTAAATTTTCAAGTCTAAATTAGAGACTACATTATTAACATATATTGGTAATTAGTAATAGAATCTAAATTACTAACATATTGATAATTACTAATTAGGGACTAAATTAATAACAAATTGGTAATACACATTAATCTAAATTAGAAACTACATCACTAACAAATTGGTAAATACTATAAAGAAAAAGATAATCGCTGACTTGCTGGGAAAAAAAAAAAATTGAGTTAACTGTTGATGTCCAGAATGCACACTCTCATTGGTGCCACGGATCAAGCTCCTCCGTCGCTGATCATCCTTCTTTCACAAATCGCTCTTTCTTTGCTTAAAAAAGTTCACCGCTGTTGTCCTTTTTTACTTTTTTTGTTGTTTCAAACTTTTTTGGTTGTTCCTCATAACAAATCGGCAATCCAGATTCGCACGAGTACAAATCACTAATGGTACGTAACTATCAGGAATTCGAAATATAAAAGGATCCATGACTCTGTGGGTTGCGAGAAAAATAAGAAATTGGTTGCGTGGAAAATTCAAACAGGGTAGGACATACAATTTCCGAGATAGGATAACAACCCAATACCATACGGTCGAAAAAAATATATCAAAATCTAAAATAAGATAGATGCCCTACCCTAGACTATAGTGGCTCCACCACTAAGTCACAAATAGGCTAACTTCATATTTTAAACTTTTAAATATTTTTTTAATTATTGTTAAAATTATCAAGTTAGCATTTATATTTAATTTCCATCAATAAAAGAAAGCCTATATTATTGAGACTTCTTCATTTTTCAACCCGCATATATGGAAATTAGCAAGAGTCAGCGTACCTGTATGCGACGCACAAAGTAAGAAAATAATTTTTGCCGCCTGAAAATTTTTAATTTTTTTGTAGAAAAAAAAATCATAGGAGAAGCAATATAGTAGCTAGAGCCGCTAAAAGAACCGACTTTAAAAAAAGAAACAATTAATATTTTCTTAAAAAGTCTGAAAAGAAAATTCAATTTCTTCTGTGAAATATAAATATGGATGCAATTCATCTAATATTTTATATTATTTTTTATCTTTAGACAATTTATAGAAATAAAAAATTCTGGTGGAGTGGGATCATCAAATGATGTTAATTAAATAATGATTACATCCTTTCTAGTCGCGCGTTAGCATTGCCCACTTTAATAATTGAGAAAAGGTTATAATTCACATACCTTTGTTTATGTTTTGTCCACAATGTTGATTAGATCAAGTTTAAACTGTCACTAACTTTCATTTTTAATTATCTGCCTCTTAACTTTCTTATTTTAAACGGCCGCCTTCAATTTTTCTAAAAGGCTTTCAAATAAAAAAAAAATTTGATCTCATCGTCTCATCTCGTATGATCTTCCTCTTCCTCTCGAATCTACACCTCCACCTCCTACTCTTTCTTCGACGAACTTGTCTCCTCCATTTTAGATCTGGTGAAATTAGTCAGTTTGATTTGGAGAGGTAAAAATCGCAAGGTCAGTACAATTTGGAGAGGCTGAAATCACGAGGTTTAGGATCTGACCTTGATTCTCATGAAGATGTACAGATTTGATTACGATTGCATCTTACTTTGAACCAGCGACTAAAATTTACTTATGATTGCATCTTACGATTGCATCTCACAAAGAATAGGACAAAATTTAAATCTAGTGAGTTATTTCTTTATTTCTGTTGAATTTGTTGTTTGATTTGATGCAGTAACGAATCTAGCATGTTTTGAATTTTTATTTGAATTTGTTGTTTAATTTGATGCAGTAATGGATCTCATAATATTTATTTATTTATGTTGAATTTTGATATGGATGAGAAATGAAAGCAATGCGATATAGAGTATTAATCTTGTTATTTTATAGTATCCATCCCGTTAATTTTAAATTATTCATCTTGTGATTTTATAGTATTCATCTGATGAAAATCTGGAAGAAAGATATGATAGAGAGGCGATATGAAGTATTGATCTTGTCATTTTACAGTATTCACCATGTTAATTTTACAGTATTCATCTTATGACTTTATAGTATTCATCTTATGAAAATCTGGAGGAAAGATATGATAGAGGGGCGATATGAAGTATTGATCTTGTCATTTTACAGTATTCACCCTGTTAATTTTATAGTATTCATCTTGTGATTTTACAATATTCATCTTGTGGAAATCTGGAGGAAAGAGATGATAGAGAGGTGATATGAAGTATTGATCTTGTCATTTTACAGTGTTAACTTGTTAATTTTACAGTATTAATCTTGTAATTTTATAGTATTCATCTTGTAGAAATCTAGAGGAAAGAGATGATAGAGAGGCGATATGGAGTATTGATCTTGTCATTTTACAGTATTCACCCCATTAATTTTACAATATTAATCTTATAATTTTACAGTGTTCATCTTGTGAAATCTGGAGGAAAAAGATGATAGAGAGGTCATATGGAGTTTTGATCTTGTCATTTTACAGTATTCAACCGGTTAATTTTACAGTATTCATCTTGCGAACAGTTACTAATGTTTAACAATGTGATTGTGAATATTTGATGTATTGGTGATTTATAGTTTGTATCTATTAGTTTTACTATTTACATCTTTTAAATTTATAGTATTGAATTTTGCAGTGTGTTAATCTTATTTTTACAGTGTTTTAGGTTTCATATTTAAAGTTTTATAGTTTGCATCTGTTAGTTTATAGTTTACATTTGGAAATTTTATAGTATTGAAGTTCTATAGTTTGCATCTGTATGTTTTACAGTATGTGTAGTGTTAATTCATAGGATATAAATGCGTATATCAATATTAATTATTGAAGAAAAAAATTATGAATTTTTTTTTTCAAAAAAAATAAAATTAATTTTAATTTTGAAAAAGAAGTGGTTTGGCAAGTTGTGTAAGTTGTGCAAGTTATAAGAATTACAATTAGTTTGACAAGTTGTGCAAGTTGTAAGTATATAAAGTGGTCCCGTTAAATATTACAAATTTAATATATAAGATTAGTAACATAAGTTTACAGCGTTCAATATGTAATTTTACAGGATTCAAGTAAGTCAAATGACAATTTTTTTGTGAATAAAATGTGGACAACTAGTTGTGGACAATTAGATGCTTTCTTAATCATTTACTTTGCCAAAACAATATTTTATAAGAAAATCAAGTAGACGATACAAACACCTCTCCACCACTAGCCATGCATTAGAGGAGATAAGATTCCCAATCAGACAGGGCCCTTGAGTCGTGTGCCAATCACACAAAGCGTGTGCGTCACTCGTGTACGCACCATGCTCTATGCTCCACTATTTAAGGAGGGTGAGACCTAGCATCTCTCTTCACACAAAGCGATCTTAAAACCTCAGTTCAAAACAACACAGTTCCTATTCGATCCTTTCCTTCTCCATTAACCATGTCGGACAAGTGCGGTAACTGCGACTGTGCTGACAAGAGCCAGTGCACGTAAGTATATGAACTCTCTATATCTCTCTTTTTTACACATAAACACATGCATGCACGCACCTCACAATAAAAGGATGAAATTCAGTTATATGCATGCATGTTGCCAAGGATCCTTCCTTGGTATATGTAGTACTCTATCTCTCTGTCTTGGTATGATTTACAAATCATTATATTGCTATTTTTTCTAAAAGAAAGGTTCTTAATTTATTGAATAATCCAGCATATGTTTTATGGTTGACTTCATTTCAATAGTAACTTGAGCTTGCATCAACATAACAACACAGATACAGAACGAAGAATGTTCAATTCAAGCCTTTTCTTTTCTTTTTTCTTAACCATGTGCGTTTTGCATAAAGTTGGCAATAAAAAATTTATTTGAATAAATATTAATTGTTCTCCTTTTGTGTACTGCAGGAAGAAGGGAAACAGCCTCGTTATCACGACTGAGAGGTATACGCAAAACTTTTTGGTTGAGTTTATAAAACAATAATACTGATAATAATAACGATAATAATAATAACATGATTATTTATAAGAATACTTAAATGCTATGATCTGATTATGAAAGTATAATTACAAATAAAAGAAACAAGAAAGAAGACAAGATTGGACTGAATAAACTGGGCATAGCCCTGGATAAATTATTGGTATATATTCACATAAAACAGGGGCATCGAACCCGCTTATTATAGACTAATTAACATAGTTTATTAAATTCAAACTTGAATTTTTTTTTTTATTATTTCAGCTACACCGAGGTTGCCGAGGTCTCGATGGTGGCTGAACACGACCCGAAATGCAAGTGCGGCTCCACCTGCACCTGCACCGACTGCGGCTGCGGCAAATGAACAATCCCAAAATATTAAGAATTGGTATTGTATGAATTACAAGTTTGGGTTGTGGTTGATAGCTTGTTATGTTGTGGTGTTGAGCTAGTGTTGGTGGTGTTTTTACTTTTTAAGTGTGTATGTAAGGGTGTAGCCTTCCCTGGCTCTGCCCTCTTGTGCTTGCAGTAATGTAACTTGCTTGCCATGTGATAGAAATAAAAATCTTATTATTATACTTGGCCGTGCAATTTACCGTTTAGTTGATTAAAAATTTCCACTGGAAATTACAAAAGAGGACTAAAAGTGGAATAAGTACGAGTCAAACGAAGGGCTTGCACCGCAAGTCAGCAACAATGCAAAAGAAAGTTCTTGTCCGTGTCCAATACGTACCAAGATTGTTGTACTTAGCATGTTTTACGAAAATAGCGTCTCTGATTGATCAGGATAGAAATGGACGAAAGAGCCCGAAATATTTGGAAATTGGGCTGGACCGATTAAGCCCGGAGAGAGAGAAGCTCTCAAGGCCTGATAAAGCCCAGAGAGATGCATGAGCATATAGCAACATGCGGGTTGCGGCCATATCGCATAAAGCAACATGTACTAATCAACTATCTGTCAAAAACACTTTTTTTTTCTCTGGGTCATGGGCTTATATGATTGACAGAAAGTCTAGCGAGAAGGCCTATCAATACCTCTAACAAATCAATTGATTTCTGCTTTAGTCATAACTCGCAGTATTTTTAAAGAGGATGTTTCAAATGTCTTTATTTTTTGTGTTTTTATTGTATTTTTATTTTCTTAAAATTAAATATAAATATTAAAATAAAATGATTAGATGTGATTTATATTATTTTCTCTGTATGCTCATAAAATATTATCATATTTCAATTTTGTTTTTATATGAATTAATAAGCTGAAAAATCAATGTCTAGAAACTATCCACATAAGTATTTTTTTTTATAATTTATTGATGATAACCAAAACAAAGTTGAAATGTCGTAATATTTTATATGTGCATAGATAAAATGATGTAGATCATATCCAACGGTTTTATTTTGACTTTTAAGTTTCAAATTTTTAGCTATCAAAGTTTTTAAAATTAGAGACATAATGGAGACACAAAAAATGGAGGCATTTGAACCCTCATCATTTTTAAATCCGGAATTGTTCATACCTGACCACTACATATTGTATATGCAACTTTTAATTCAGAAGTATATATATAGTTTTATTATACATTTTTAAAAGAATATATATATAATAAAACTAATTTATAACATAGGTTTTAATCTAGTGGTTTGTGCTCTTTTCCACTCTCTTAGATCATTATTTCAATTCTCATCCAATTAGGGGTGTAAATAGATACGGATAATCTGCTCCTTATCCGGAGATTATCCGAATCCAGATTAAATGGATATGGATAATTACGGATACGGAGATTTTTTGTATATGGTAAAATAATTGTTGATATAGATACGAAAAATTTCATGAAGGTGAACATCCGTATATGTATTCGCAATTATCTGGATCCAAAATTGCTCTTAACCGGCTCTGACTTTACTACTCTGGATAGAAGCCGTGATATAATTATCTCATATTCATTTCAGTCTTGGTTGTGGATAAATTATAATACGATTTGATTTTCAATTTAATCTCTTTTTCACTGATAATGGTACTACAATAGTGCTATTTTTCTTTTTCATTTTTACTTTCATTTCTTCACTCTCCATTATTTTCCATTCAAGACTTTAGCACGTGAATATAGTATATTTTTAGTCTTTATTAAATTAGTTCTAGTCATTGTTTCAAGTATCTTAAAGTGTATAACTCAATTATCCAACAATTATTTGTTTCGTATCCGTAATCGTCAATTATCTACTTCGTATCTGTATTTGTTTAAAACGAATTTAGTTTAAAATTTTAATATATATTTACTATCCGTATTCATATTTGTATCTACTCATTGAAAGGTGGATACAAATATGATATTAGCATTATCCGCTCCGTTTACACCCCTACACCCAATGCATGCAATTTCTTGATTGATTGATTTATTTATTTTTGAGCAACTAGCAAATTTACATGGACTGATTATGTGTCCACATATTCAAATCGACACGAAAGGAATGCGTGACATAAATATGTAGTATCCTACCGCAATTAAAAACACTGGTTATAAATGACCTTGCCTAGCAGGTGCTTTGCTCAATATATAAATGGGAGCTGATAATAGTACCCACGCTACAGTACTCGTACTGTAGCCGCAGGGGATCACCGAAAATTAAATATTAAAATTTAATTTTTTGTGAGGATTACAAAAATTGCACAATTCGAATTTTTTTTCCTAAAGTATTAATACCTATGAACGGAAGTATTTATATCTATGTACAAAAGTATTCATGCTTATGATGTGAATAATTATTTATTGTGTGGATTATGTAGCACCAAGATAGCAATACTCGTGCTACAGTACCCGCACTGTATCCGCACTACAGTACCCGGAGACCACCGAAAATTAAATGTATAAATATAACTTCCTATGGGAATTACAAAAACTCCACAATTTGAATTTTTTTTTAAAGTATTAATATTTATGCAATTTTCTCTTTCAAATGAGATCCATGATGACGTACTTTTAGGCTCGTCGTCACGCAAGTGTTTATATCTCACCTTATAAGTATTTATACCTTTGCAAGTATTTTTTACATATGACACTGAAAGTATTAATATCTAAATATTGAAAGTATTTATACTTATACACTGAAGTATTTATCCCTATGAGGTAAACTATGTTTATTAGATGAAAGTTGACGCGGAAATGATTAGAGAACTCGAAAAGAGATTATTTTAACAAGTTACGCATCAAAGTATTAACATCTTACTTTTTTAAGTGCTGATATCTAATCTTCTAAGTATTTACATTTACGAAGATATAAATATATAAGTAACTTTTACATATGACACAGAAAGTATTTATATCTATGCACTGAAGTATTTATTTTTATGAGATCAACTACTTTTGTTAGAGAAATGTTGACACGGAATTAGTGCAGGGACTTTGAAAGGGGAACCATATAATTAGTGGGGACCATAGAGAAAGAGTACTGCTGAGATTTTAGAATAATAATTAGTTGAGACTATATAATATATTTTTAGAATTATTATTAGTGGACACAATATAATTAGTGGGGACCATAACACATTATTTTTTTTAAGTCCGGGTACAGTAGCGCGGGTACAAAAATAATTATTCTATATAAATATGACCCTGTTGGGCTGTTGGCTTTCAAAACATCGTTGATGTCCTATATTTATATTATATTTTGTTTCCCACAAAATTAATAACTGTCGGATCTGATTTGGTGTTAGGGTCAATTACTGGCTTCCACTTTGACTGTTTTTTTTTTCTTCTTCTTTCCATTAATAGAATAGTTGCCAGTTTAATGCCAAATTGCCACACAAGAAATGTAGTCCTTTTTTACATTATCATTACAAATTAAAAAAAAAAATAATGATCCTGCCCCCAAAGAAGTCTTTGGTTGCGCTGTTTGACTAGTTGTAACTTAAAGCAGACTTTAAAAGTGGCTATTTAAGACATTGCCAGGAAGTACAGATGGATCTGTGTGTATGTTAAGAGTACTAAGCCACCTCATAATTAAAATTTTTTTTGATAATGTAAATTAAAATTTAATTAAATTTTGTTCCTTTTTAAGTTTTCATACAAGTTAATCTCTCATAAAATGATAAATGTGTCCTTGTAACTTAGTGGTTAGAGTTCTGTTTGGTGTTTGTGAAATCTTGAGCTCAATTTCCAATGACCACAATTCATGTATTATGTATTTTACAGTTTAGCTCTATTCAAAATTTCTGGTTCTGCCCCGAGTTAATATCACATGAGCATGGACCCAAATGCAAGCTTTCATTTTCTTTCTCTATTTTTTGGTTGAAACAGGGTGCATTCATATTTAAAAACACTAAATGTCATGCAGCCAAGATAACCTCCAACCATCACTGTTCAAGATTACAATTCTACAATCTAAATGGCATATTTGCTTAAACAAGTCTACTACATCCACTCATGATATTAGTTCAAACCAAGTCATCTCAGGTCCCATCTTCATTTAATCAAATTATCTAAAAATCCATGAAACTCCTCATAGGATAGCAACATCCAAATAGTCCCCGATCTATATCAAAGAAATTTTAAAGAGATAATTTAGAATACCAGAAAGATCATAGATTGAAAAATAAAATATATATATATATATATATATATATATATGCAACAAACACCCAAGGATTACAATATTGTATGGGAGTTACATTTCATTCAGCTATGGCAAACAATAAACCAGTATTTTCCCAGTGGATGTGGGTCGTGGACTATCAATTTGACTCAAAGTTTCTATATTCCCCTTGTCTGTTTTCAGTTACACAAGTGACAGTAAATTAGGCAGCATGAGTTCGGTTGATGGATAAAAGTTTAGCTTAATTCAGGCTGAATTCCATAATTGATGCTTCAGAATTGAACTAGGTTAGCTGAGGTTACTGCACAATTCGGGCTTAAATTAAGTTAAAGTGAGGTTTAGTGGCAACTCAAACCCTCGATTTTACCTGAAAGTCAAGGTCAGCAAGTGTTTTTCCATCATCTAGTCTCCCATTTCCAAATGAGAACGTCCTCCCCACCTTGTAAAATAATGAAGAATGAATAAATAGATCTGTAAGAGCAAATAAGAAAACTTCGGTCCTCCTGGATATGGCATCACTTCAAGCTTACATTTCTTTTAATGAGCTTGAAGCTCATATATACAAGGTATTAGCCTGATTGGTATGCTAACAGATGTTTGATAAACATCGATCGATACGGTACCAGAAAAATAAACCCTACAATATTATAAAACATACCGGTCTAACTATGAAACGGCCATTCTTATCAGGATAGACAAATGCAAATGAAAGTTTTGCATCTCTTTTCCTAGCAGCTGGAGCCACCTCTTTTACCTACAAAGCATAAGAAGTCACATTTGAAGAGTTTTACTCTGTTAAAGAATCATGTATATGAACAGAACTCCCTCTGCTGTTTACTAGAATCACATACATTAACAGCACTTCCGCCATTGTTTACTAGAGTAAAAGCTTACAATTATTTAAAAATTAGGTTTTCTCAAGAAAAAACTTATAGCAATGTTTTAAGCACTAAAAGATTCGAGTTTGATTAAGGTGATATGGATAGCATAAGATGTTCTGTGCTATTGTCTTGAAAACCTATCGGATTAACTTCAAACGACAAATCCAATCCATTAAAACCGATGTACTTTGTCATTGATGCATTTACATGCAAATTTTATAATTTTTTTAATTCATTTAGTATAAAGTCAAGTGGTCAAAAATTGATGATTTTTAAGATCATTTTAGTATGTTCAGTTTTCATCATTTTTTGACCGCTTGACTTTATACTAAATGAATTCAAAAATTTATAAATTTCACATGTATAAGCATCAATGGAAAAGTAGATTTGTTTTAACGGATTGGATTCGTCATTTGAAGTCATCCAATAGGTTTTCGAAGCAATAGCACTAGACATCATATGCTACCCATAGCACCTTAGCCAAACTCAAAAGATTGATAATCATTGCGGTCTACTTACTGAAAGTACACAAAAGCTGATGCACTATATCATTTCCCTTCCAAATTACAACAAAAAAATCATATTTAACAGCCCTGTCTGTGAACCTAATAAAACAAAAGTATAGCAAATAAAAATTCTGAACAATTCTGGCTTCAAAATAAGTAAAGCTAAAAAGACGATATCATGAGAGATCATTACAGAGCTAGCCCTGCTACTTTTTGTGTACCAAGATTGCTAAGTACATGTTTAAGGAATCACTAACTTCTATAAAATTGACTCAAAAGAACTAGCTTCTATAAAATTAACTCAAAAGAACTAGGTTCTATAAAAGGATAATAACTTTAAAACCTATGGTTTACAGTTTAATGACGACCAATCACCAGGAAAAATAATCCTAAATATTTAACTTCACTAAACGATAATAAAAATAATAAAACAGGTTTGGCAGAGACATAACTAGAAAAAAGAAAATATTTAGTAGAAAAGTATGCATTACCAGGTCCGTAAGTTCTCTCAGGGTGGCATCCTTCCAAGTGTAAATTTGAACCTCATCTTTTGGCTCTTTACCTCTCACTTTGAAGTCCTCATTCAAATGGTGGCCTCCAGTCTGTGTCTTACAAAATTACTCAGGACAAAGCTTCAAATTGTTTTGTTTTAGAAGACTTCAATTAAAAACTAAAAGAAATAAACCAGACCCCAAAATTAGGTCGTATGTGTACCTGAGCTATCCTATACCCAACTTAGAGATAAACCCAAGCCCAATGGGAACTGAAACTCAAAGACCAAAATGGAAACTGAACCTATAGAATCACCCAATCTGAACTGATAAACTCAACTTTTCTACTATAATGTATAAGGATTATAGCACAAATCCAAGCACATAACTCAGCCAACATAAAATTAAAAAAGAAGAAGGTATGATTCAGAATGGCAAGAGATGAAAATTCAGCTAGAGAGAAAAGGAGCATAACCCATAAATAACTTGATCAGATTACAAGAAGATAACATCAGCCCCAACCCAAATCACAGACAATAACCACCTGTCTCTGACTTCACCATCCCAACTTCTATTGGAATAACCTTGTGAATCTTGAATCTAATAAACCGTAATTTATCCTTTCTAAACTTAAAAAAAAAAAAAAATTGACAAACAAACATGTTGGGGTATACCTTTGTGAAAACTCGAAGCAACAAAGGGCAAGTCTGAAAAATAGAAAACAATCCGGTCAAATAATATCAAGTGAATAAATAAAGTGAAATTTGAATAGAGACCTATCATTCATTGGGATTCTTACAAAAAAAAAAAATACAATTAATAAAGGAGGGCCTCTAATAGTACCTACTACCTATACATGTCTGTACATTATACAGTAATGCGCCTAATTGGTACAACATCAGCTTTCTTATACCTAAGCTTCAGAGAAGAACAACTAAACTCACACCAAATTGGTAGGGTTTGGCACCAACTGGATATACTATCTGCCTATACCAGTAGCATGAAGGTACCAGCTCTAACATAATCAGATAAAGAATAAGTCAAAGACCTTCTCACGGTCAACAGGTTCGAAACGAGGGCGATTTGATGCGGGAGGTGGAGGCGGACCTCTTCCATGCATAGGTGGGCCTGCTCTTCCTGGTCTATTTGCTGCATCTCCTCGGCCAGCCATGCTCTTCTTTTTAATTATCCTATATTTTTACAGTGATTTAGATGGTGGTTAGCAAGAAAAGCGTAAATTAAAACAGGGAAGTGATGTAGGCAAAAGTGGAGCATACAGTCTAAATATGAGCAATTTACTCCTTTTTCTCACTACATAAAAAATTGAGTTTCTTGCACAAAATCATCCATAAAATAAGAAGAAACTATTAGCGGATGAGCATCCCAATCTACCATATGATAGGAATAGTCTCATACATCGAATCAACCATTCGATTAAAAATGAAAATGGAGATAATAATTGCAACTAGAGCTAGAGAAGATAGAAAGAAGATACTGAAAACCAGACCAGCAATGTCAAAAAGAGAAGATGAGGAAAGAAAATGAGCGAATACTTACTGGAGAGAAGGAGAGAGAGAGTTGCGAGGGAGCGACAAGTAGGGTTTCTAATCGCAACTCGCAAGTTCGCAACGAAGCATAATTACAAAGAGTCCCTCAGTTTTGAGAATATTGTGTCCGCAGTCCGTTGCCTAACTTTTTCTCCATTGTGGATTTCTTTAGGGCCCAATTTGGGTACAAAATATAATAAAAAAACAAAAAAAAGTCGAAATTCAAACATTAAAAAAAAACAAGTCTATGAAAAAAATGCATTAATAGGTTATTGATTTTCTGACGTCTAGAGTCGAAGATCATAAAATCGATGGAGATATGATTTAGATAAACAACACCACACGATCTGCCAGATTATTTACATGGATGCTGGCGTCTTGCTTGCAGGTCTAAATTAATCCAAGCAAAACTTAGATGCCTGATTTTGTTTTTCACGGTAAAATTGGTATATTTTTAATTCTCAAGTAGATAAGTAACTTGCATTAATACCAATGCTAAATTGTCTAAATAATCTAATTAAATAGATAATAGTTAATTACTTGTGTATAATCGTCCACAAAACGCATAAAATGAATACCTTGTTCTACAGCACCATTTGATCGACATTTTTTCAGTCAACGCAATAACAGAAAGCAACCCTCCCTATTTTTATGTTCTCGTTATTGTTTCCAGAGTGAAGGAAAAAAAAATCACAAGTTCTCATCATGTTGTTGTGCTTACTAGAACTTGAATCTGAAATCTTAGAAGTCAATCTAATACTTTATTACTTAAGCTTTAATGGATTCTACCATTGACTCTACTTGTTTACTGGCACTTTTGTGGAATCCGGGCTGTCAATGTAGCACAATATGGAATCCTCCAGTCTGTCATTTCAATCTGTTTATGAGTCTCATTATTATGAACTTCCTTAAGATAGATATACGTTTGACATATTAGATACTTATTGGACTACTTATGCCGAGAAGAAAATAACAAGGACATATTGTCTGTTTGTAGTGCATAATTTCTTTCTAAATTTCAAGTAAATTGGAAGTATGCTATTGAAAGATCTTGTGAAATTGTTCGTTTGGCTATTATAACATCTCTGGTTTTGAAAATTAATTAGATGCCAGTTATTAAAAATTAAAATAAAAGTTGGATAAAATACGTTATGCGAACAATAACAGTAGTCAATAATTAAATGGATACAATTTTAGTTACTTCATGGTATGAAGTCAACTAAATGTAGTAGCTTGGTATAAATGCTGAAACCATCATTTATAGCATACTGTAGATAAACTTCGGTTTGACTCAGCTGTTTGCGTGCTGAGATTATTATTTGGCATTAGTGCTAACACTGTTCAAATTCAGAGGACAACTAAAATATGTTCTAGATACAAAGCATCTGGTACACCTTGATTAATTGTCAAACACAATCTGAAGATAATTGCTAAGAATGTAACCTACGTTTTCTTTGTAGCACAAAGTTGGTTAGCAAACTAGGTCTGAAATTAGGACCTTTATTTATCAAAATTTTACAGCTAAAATAAAATGGTATTTTACAAGTTTTCTTCTACATACTGCACTGAAAAGAAAAAATTTATATATTTTTAACTAGAATATTCATAGTAGCAGCTAAGCCAGAAGTGACACTGCTGATCTCATCATTCACAACTCATCCTTTTTCTCAGCATCTGTTTCTTCTCCTTGTCCAATTTTCTCATTAATGAAGTTGATCACATCTTGGAAGCTTGACTTTTTACTAACCTTGATCTGTAACATAGATGTAATTAATATTTAGAAGAAAAAAAATATATAGCTTTGAAATCTCAATTTAACAAAATTATACGAGATTGCATACCGGATTTGATTTGTCTCCCACTGGATAAAACAAAAGAGCCGGGTAGTTACTAGTCTGCAACAACATAATCATTCGCATTATCGTCAGTGCATTCAAAGTGACATAAACCACACCTAGGAAATGTAAGTACTACTCACTACCCAACTAGAATACCTCATATGCTAATGAGAAATCAATTATACCCTTCCTCCCCAAATTTCTCGAAACACAAGAGTATAGAGAAACAATGAGAAAGGGGTAGTTCTCACATCCTTGGTTCACGTGGGTTTAAAGAGGGTCGTACAGAATGATATTGATGCCTCTAACGGGAACTGATGGTTGATGTTTTCAAATGGTACAATTTAAGCCATTCTTTTTATATATTACTTAGAACTTACCTCAAGGTTTGGATGCTCATTTGAAGAAGCATCGATTCTTGCAAATTTAAGGTTTGAATTTCCTTCAAAGTGTTTAGCTGCCTTCTCTACCACTTTTGTTGTGGAATCACATTCCACACAATTTGGTGCATACACCTATCATTGTTTTGAAAATAATATACTTGGTTAGTATTTGAAAAACTGAATCAGGATATGTGGCGACCAACATATTTGGTCTTTTGCAAGGCATATGGTATATGCAGTGGTTATTACGGATTTATGGTACAATTATGGAACTGTATATGGGCAAACCTCAAGAAAAACATTTTCAGGGCTCTCCAAGACTGCAGCTTCAAAATTCTTGCTTACAACCTTTTCAATTAACCCTTTCTACATTGAAGAAAAAAAATGAAATTAAGTTAGATTGGTCAAATATTCAACGAGAATAGGATCTTATGTGCAAAGAAATTTTAGTTATTAACTTACCTCTTTTGGTATTGGTTCCGATTTTAAATAACGTGGATGAATACCTTGTTCAAGTGCCATACAAAATTCCTATTGAACAAATGCCAAAAAGTTAATATTGACTGGATAACAAAAACAAAAGTGAAGATGATTTGATGCTTGCTGAAATGTTACTTCTAAGTTGGCCTTCGTAAGCTTTTTCTCCATCAAATGCTTTGAACCATTTCTGTTATCAAAAGCTGTGACCTGTGAAAGTGAATTGTCCTTTTGTCAGGGCTAAATAAAGCAGAAGTAGAAGTAGAATTACCAGGATTCTACCGGGATAACAGCAGTTCACTATATAATAGATCAAAAAGC
This sequence comes from Carex pumila, assembly GCA_033356055.1. Lineage (NCBI taxonomy): Eukaryota > Viridiplantae > Streptophyta > Magnoliopsida > Poales > Cyperaceae > Carex > Carex pumila. The sequence continues at coordinate 129,228 of JARJHM010000547.1, read as the reverse complement.
ACAAAAAGGTAAGGAGTATGTTGATCTGCTAACGGATCAAAACCAGTGAGCACATACTGGTACCAGGCTTATCGTGGTTCATGGTTCTGAAACTTGGAATTGGAATCGGAATCAGTATGTTTTCTCTAGAATCGGAAACAGCAACTTGGATCAGAAACTCAGATTTTTCTCAAACACTTATTTTATGCTTTAAACAGAGAAAAAAAATGTTACAGAAAGAGTGTTCAAAATTATGTTACTACAAAATATTCATTATATAACCCAATTGTAGATAAGATGCAAGTATACAAAAAATCAACAAAAAGGCTAAACTAGATTTTTTTTCGGATCCAAGCATATTGCAGTAATTTCTTATAAATCATCTCCTGAAGATCTAATAAAATAATTGTTGTAGAATGTAAATCACAAATAAAGTATTGCTAAAGTTCATTACACTTACAAATTATCCATACATAATATACATGTTATATTTTTAATTTCAAATGTCAAGAAATGTATCATATGAAAAGATAAAATCATAATTGGAACACAATAATAATAATTTTTCACTGTGATTTGTTATTTAGTAAATTTGTGTGATAAGTTAAAAGTGATTTGACTCACTACCTGTTAAATACGTCCAACTAGTAATGTCTTACGTTTGAATGTTAAGGCCCAAGTAAACTTTTTGTTGCCCTTTGTTCACTACGGACCAACTATTTTGTCTATTTTTATATCTAATAGTCCAATACACCAAGTCTATTCCAAAACACCAAGTTTATTTTATTTTGTCGAAATAAAATCGACAAAACTCTTTCTGTTAAACCCAAATTGATGAAATTAGTTGTACATTAGAACAATTTGACTTTATTTCGGCCTATTTTTCTTCCATTCTTCTGAGTCACCTTCTCCTTGTACCAGGCTCATTCAAATTTTGTTAAAAGAAAATTATTTTTGGCAGAAAAATCACATTAACTGGGTGAAACTCAAATCATCACCAGCCCATTCCGGAAGAAAAATCGCAAGAGCGCATTAATTGGGTGACTCAGCCAATCAAACTATCATTTGGATTGTGATCTCACAGGGAACTTAAATCTCGGTGCTCAAAAGTAAAAGAAGTAATAAGAATAAATTATAAAGAGCATGAACCAGTAATCAGTACATTGAAAAACAATTCAGAAAAAAAACTTACAAGGGTGTCATCTGGTTCGGTCGCAAACAAAGTAAAGAAAGGCTTTGCAAGTTCTTCTTCAGTCGAGTCCACGTAGACAAACATTACCTACATTTTTTCATGGAAAGAGATAACTCAGCCATAATAACGAAAACAATCAAATATAATTCTGGCACTAAATTATTTGTAGATTAATCAGCGAGTGAAAATGAAGAGAATCTATTTCTGGTGTCATAAAATAAACATAATAGACATGCAGGACCAACATAATATAGTATCTGCCCTAACTGGGACCTGCTTTTAATTTTCTATCACCCGACAAACACATGCAGTTTAATAGTAAGCAGGATATGCATTTTCCTATCTCTAATTGCTCAGAGAAGGGAAGGGTTCAAGGGCATGTTGATACCTTTGTTTTGAATTTCCTTGCAACCTCTTCAACAAATGGCTTATCATCTTCGAAGTCTTCTTCTTCCGCAAAAATATAAACCTATTATCAGACAAAAAAATCATAGACACAAAAACATAATCAAAACAAAGATGAGGAGCTTTTAAATGCCTCCAATATATTTCCTTCTTAAAATTTTAATAACTCAAAATTTAATTCTTAATTTAAAAATAAAATAAAAAACCATTGTTACTCGTGTTTGTAACAGACCCAACATTGGATTGTTAGCAAAGAATAACCTGCAACTTGAGGGCAGACAAAATAAACAGATGTACAAATCACTCCCAATGTATTATACTAAAACAATCTGCTCATACAAGTTCCAGCAAATTTGAAACCCAATGTATAGTGACTGGATTTGGTTGATCTTGGTTCAATTAGTCTTTAGCAGAAAAAACCTATCTATAAAATGGTCACTATTTAACTGGATACATGATATGTCATATATTCAATATCATCACCACAAGCCAACAAATGATTCCTGACCACAGATACCTCATGACTGTTGCAGGTCCACTGCAACTTCCAAATACTGACAATTTTTATGTTTTTTGCAAAAGATAAAATAATACTATATGTAAATAACTGAAACCAACATAATCAAATACCCAACAAAAGACATAAACTAAGGAAATGAAAAATAATATTTACCTGGATCTTGATAGGGCTGGAATAGATCCATCCAGAATTTTCTTCAGTTAACACACTCACCAATGGAAATTTATTCTTCTCTACAAAATCTAAAATTTCTCCTTCCTCAAACTTTCCCTCTGTATGGTGCAACAATTCAGAGAGCTATTAGTATGTGCTTCTTCAAGCAATCTAAAATCCAATATCTGATTGTTAAAAAATTATCTACTTACCAAATTTTTCAAATTTGTCATTTTCAGTTTTGACAAGGCCTACAAAGTTCTTTTTAGAAGAAATTTGTGGATACAGCAATTTAGCAATTTCAAAATTATCTGTTGCCACAAATTGTGTTTCATTATTAGTTGATGCTGCTTTTGCAAATGCTTCTGACTCAGGTCCCTGGAAAAAAAAAAAAAAAATGGTGCTAAAGCAAATTAAATTGACAAGCATAAAAACTAGTCATCTAACCAAGCACTACAAGAATGTCATATTATCATTTCTAAAAAAAATAGGAAACTTTACCATACCATTCCAAAGTACAAAGAAATCCTATGTACCCCTTTCTGCACACAGTCAAACAGTACTAAACTTATGTTCTGCTTCGTGCTAACCTCAGTGCAATGAGAATGACGATAAGGCTTATTTGGCCATTAAAAGATGGAAGAGGCAAATACAGCTCACATGTTCCCTCAAATTAAAGGGTAACATGAGAATATGAGATGCTTCCTCCTTTGAAGTGGTATACATTATTCACTCCTTGTTTATAAAGGCATAGATTAAAATCTTTACTTTGATAGTAATGGTACATTAAGACTGCATAGATGGCAGCCAGGTCCAGTGGCAGTATATAAGAGGTTCTGATCCAGTATCCAGTATCTACTGGCTTTGTATAGAATTTAAAAAGTATATGTATTAATATGAATCAGCCAAAAAGGTTCTGATGCCAAGCATGCAGTCACATCAAAGCAACTTACATTCGCAATTAACAAATTGTACCTCATAATTATCAAAAAGACCAATAGCATAGTTCTTGCACTTCTTCAAGAATTGTTTAGCTGAATCTTCTGAAGAAAGCCTGACAACTGGCACACCTGTCTTCTTTCTAACCCAAATTACTATTTCATCCCTAGTCATAAAAGAACAGCAACAACATATAACTAACATTTAATTAATTGTTGGGATGATAAAAAATAAAGGGATACCAATCACAAATTACTATAATTCTACCATATAGTATGCATTACACAGAAAAATTCCCAAGGAATTGGTTTTACTTCGTATAATTTTCCCATCACATGAACTGGTGACAGAAATACAGGCAGCCGGTCAACGAAAGAGAAAAGGAAAGAAAGAAAAATTGGGGATATTTGTCCATTTTTTTATAATGCACAAGGACACTACACAATCTGTTCATCTGGTGTCTGCTGTGTGGACCCACATTGTAAATTTCATACAGTATTCTATTAAAAACTTGCACATAAATAAGAAAGTACTCAAATTATTCTCTTACCCAGTGATTCCTCCACTATATCTCAGAGAGGTGCCATTAACAAACAGCAAAAAAGTAGGAAAACCCTTGATTCCATACAGAGAAGCAACCTTCGGGTACCTCTCAGCATCCACCTTGGCCATTACAACAGGACTGCCCATCTCTCTCAGCTCAGTAGCCGCCTGAGCAAACCTGGGCATCAGAGCGGCGCTCTTCTTGTCCCAAGGCGCGTACCCAAGGAGGAGGACCAACTCGTTCTCTTCTACCACTCTCCTCGAATTGTCGTTGTTCAGATCGGTCACGATTTTCTGAGCTTTTCGCAAAAGCTGGGGCTCGGAGGTGGAAGCACCGGCGCTCTCCTCTGAGTCGTCAATGGCGATAAGGGAGTCGAATTCTTCGTCATCCTCTTCACTCCAGTCGAGGTCCTCGTCGGCGAGAGAAGGGATGGATTTGGCGAGGGTTTGCGAGAGGAGGAGGAGAGAGAGGAGAAGGGGAAGGAGGAGTTTTGACAGGTGCATTATTCCGGAGATGGATAGCAAGAGGAAAGGTAGAGATGGGAGAAAAGAAGAGGAAGTTGAGAGAGATCTTGAAGGGAAAAAATGAAGAGAATCACGCAAGTGAGCTGTTGACTGTGGAGGGAGAGGGTTTTAAAAATGGGGCGAAAGGAGCAGAGCACATGGAGGGTGCGACTATCTGGGGTTTTTGAGAGGAGGTGTGATCGAGACGGATTGTCAATGTCGACGTAGGGATGACGGATCGGATCCACCACGTTTAACGAAAGCACAGTAGTGAATCCGATTCAGGCTCCTCTCTGATCGTAGTGAATATGGTCTGTCCATAGAGGATCCTACGGCGGATATTAAATCTGATCTACTAGTTTTACAGTTGCGGCCGTTCTGCATACTGTAGCAGACTTGCAGTGTGTTGCTAGGTTGGAAATAGACGATCCAGATCATTCTAGCAGTAACATCGATCTAACAGGACCAATGGATCCGGATATGGCAAGTGGGAATCGGTAAACGTCCTTTTTCGGTCCAAACTCCGTAATTGTGATGCATTTTCTTCCCTGCTTCACAATAAAAGCAAGATGTATCCGATCCAGGCACTCAACATCATTATATATTTGTGTCACAAAATGTATTCAATAATTCAATTACAGAAACAGAATTGTACATAGTTTAACAAAGTATACAAATCGATCACATTTTTTCGTGTATTTACGAATTTTGCATTTGAGTGCTTCATCAGGATAAATACTGTCTAGACTGAACATAATCCTTTGCGGCATGTGACTCACTGACAGGTGGTGTTGGTCTAATCTGAGTTTTTGGTTCGGCCATCTCTACTAAGCCCACGACTTTCCAGTGATTGAAGTACCCTTCTCTCATAGTCATCCTTGAATAATTTGTTATTACTCCATTGTAAGAAAAAAATCTCCATCTAAAAATCCAAGACAGTAAATCAAATTAGAACTGAGACATATTATGTCAAGCTATGCAGATGTAATATCTCAAATTTATAATCTGACCTCATTTTTGGAGAGCTCCTCATGCGTCAATGTATTCCTCTTTTGCAAGGGTTCTTGCTTCGTTTAGTGTTGCAAGCTTTGGATGGTAAAAGTTAATATTTATAAAAAATATAATAAATAATATTTCCAAAAAATAAATTAACAAAACATATAAAATGTGGATCTATAATTGTTCGAAAATGAGATTCTTGTGGGATACAATTTGGATCATCATTAGATTAGATGTATCATGAAAGCATGAATCCGATATATTGGTATGGTGTACCATCAAACAGCTTATCATTCCAACATGCACTTCGGAGTAGGTCCGATGTCCATTAGACCTACTTTGGTTCGATGGGTGATCTGGCCATCCAATTGCATCAAGAATCGTGCATTCTGTATTAAAATCCGTATGAGTTTTTATCAATTTTTGTGTGCACAGATCTTAATGCTAATTGTATGGAGATAGAGCTAATTGAACCTAAAAGTAGGTCCAATGCCCATTGGACCTACTCCTATCTCTCCAACATGTACCAGAGAGCATGCTCAAAGCAGGTAAATATATTGAAACCGTAGTTTTCACTTCATGCAACGCACTGACTATGGAGTGAAAGCAGCACTATATATGTTTCGTGCGCTGCATGTAGTCAAAAGTATGCTGTCAATATATGTACTCCTTAAAATCACGCAAGGAAGAGAAGTTATGTTTCTTCCTTCGTTTTTTGTTATTTGCTTGAGTTGGGACCTTTCAACTTACAAAATGGAAATAATATGTTCAACCAACCAAGGAAACATACCGCTTCAAGGCGAAACTTTTCTGTTTTAACCAATACTTCACGTGCCTTCTCCATTTTAGAGTTTGCAGTATTGATTCGCTCTTTCAGTAATCTTATTTCAGTACCTAATGCATTCAAATCCTTTCAGAAACGTTTGACTTTCTCCATTCGCTCCAGCTGCATCTCCTTCATTATTTTAATGGACTTAACTTGAGACTGAAAGAAAGAGCAACAAATTAGACCAGAAGGCAAGAAGCAAGAAAAGTTTATTAATTAAAAAGTAACCAGAGATTTTTTTTTTCTTCATACCTCTATATGGTTATACTTGAAACAAATTCTAACAAAATCAGATTATTGCGATTCCCTTAATGAAAAAATAAAATTGGGGCTGAGCACGCGGCCAAGTGTACCGATAAACTCTAACACTGTAATTGGCGCCTAATTGTGTACATAAGCATAAAAAAATATGTCTAAATTAGGAGCAGAACTAGGGTGTTCTTAAATTCACCGAGCCTACTGGTGAATGCAAATCTAAAACCCATCAAATGGGCTTCAAATAATGAATCCAAACTATTGAAACTTGCCCACCTTACAAGTGATGCGTCTACATGTGAAATTTTTAAATATTTGAATAAATTTAGTATAAAGTCAATTGGTCAAAATTATAAGGTTAATAAATTAATTTTAATACATTCATTTTTTGACCGCTTGACTTTATGCTAAATTAATTTGAATGTTTAAAATTTTCACATGTAGACACATCACTCGTAAAGTAGACGGGTTTCAATAATTTAAATTCGTAATTTAAAACCAATTTGATAAGTTTTATACTTGAGTTCACCAAGGAGCTTTGGTGAACTTAAGAACACCCTAGTTGTACTCCTAAATTAGATCTTACCTTGACCCACACTTTGACTGGTGCATCTACAATTAAATTAAATAGCCTTTGGTTTTCTTTCTCCTCTTTCTCTTGGTTCTGCTTGGCCTCCAAATAAACATTGGCCATGATTGTCTCTCTCGTTGCTTCTATATCTTTAATTTTCTTCATCAATTTCTTTTCTTCATAGGCACTCATCATCTTGTATTGCACATGATGATTCAATGTCTTTATCTATTTAATTAGTTTAAAACTATTAGCTCCACAAAAATTATTGAAAACAGCCAAAGTGAAACAACAAAAATGTTATGGGCTTCATTAACATCACAAATTCAGAAGGCTGGATAAAATAAAAAAAAAATTGATCGAGTACACTTAATTTTTATTAGATGGTTCATATATCGGATGGTTATACAATTAATGTTCTTCAATATTTCTAAAATTAAATGACAAAGATATCAAAGTAGTTTTGTTATAATTCACATTTCTTTAGTAAATATCTTCGAAAATGAGGAACTAGTTCTAAACTTATTTTTGTTTGATCAGATGATTAAAATTAATGATTAAATTTTATTTCACAAAATGTGGTGTACCAGAGAATAATTCTAGAGGAGGGATCAAATGACACCATTTTTTGGTGACATGGAATGACACCGTCCATTTTCAAAGTCCAAATAGTCGATCCAAACCGTTCAACTTGATGGATATGTTAAAATGTGCTTACAGATCAAATTTTATATTTTTCTGAATTTTTTTTTGGTTTATTTAGAGAGGTTCAAAAATTCAACGGTCTGAATATAGCGATTTTGTTAAATACTTAATAAATAGTAAAAAAATTCAGAAAAATATAAAATTTGATTTCCAAGTTACTCTTAATATATTCATCATATTGAACGGTTTGGATCGACTATTTGAATTATGAAATTTCAAAAATAGACATTGTCACACCATGTCACCAAAATAGTGGTGTAATCCGATCCCTCATAATTCTAAATGAAATTCATAAATTAAGGGGTCAAAATATACAGACAGCTGAACTCACAGATTTAAGCAGTTCTTCCTCGGAAAGATGCAGCTTCATTCGATTGTTCTTTGCATCTTTTCTCAAGAAATCTTGAATACGAGCCAATTCCTTGCTCTTAGAATCAGCAACCATCCCATAATAATTTTCCGAAAAACTATTGACATGTAGGATGTTTCTGATGGAATTGTGCTTTACCTAGTAGGTTATGAGGTCAAGAAAAAAAAAACCTTCACCATTAAGCTTGACAATGTGATAAGGAATTGCAAAAAGTTGTTCACTGTCAGCTAAACCAGTACAAATGTAGAAATAATTATTTGTGGTTTTGTATTCTCTGGGTGAAAAATAGTTTGATCCAATCATGAACATAATTGTGAATGCAAACATGAAAGTAAATTAGGTTCAAAAGAATGGCCAAATGCAATTAAGAACCTAAAATAGGACCTAAAATAATCATTGAATGTCTTTTAATGTTGGATTCTTAATCAACAACAAATCATAAAAGAGAAAATGAGAAATGATCTAACATATAAGAAGCAATTAAGAACCTAAAATAGGACTCATGAACAAAAATCCAGATAGCAAACATATAAACGAAATCTCCAGCTAATTATATCTCAGATATTTAACTTTAGCCTCCCTCGAAAATCTTTTAGCTAGTCATTGAAAATGCTTGAAATGCAACTGTTGATTAAAAAAAACACAATTTTAAAATCACTATACCTCAATAGTCTTCAGTGCTTCATTTAAACGGTCAATTTCCTCTCCTTTTCTTTGGAACACAAAATTGGCATGTGATACGTTGCGCATGATTTTTGGGTCTGTGTGTGGTCGATACTTGATAAAATAAAAGGCATTAACATGATTCGGCGATGCTTCTGTCCATTGGTCTGCTTCCTGCACAAAATCCATCTCATTGCTACCGTAATTATCCTCTCCGTTCATCTTATGTTGTTCTAGATCCATGATTTTTTACCAGAAAGAAAATAACATAGAAAGTAGTTCTTGATGATTTTGGAGAACAAGTTCCTGTGGCCCCTTTTATTTTCAATTTTTTTAGGTCAAATAGGAGCTCACAGTTGTGCTTGTGCACTGAGTTCCCTTGGTTTCCAAGTTTTGATAGAGTAATATTTTATTTCTCTTGACCTATTAAACATGTAATGTATGTTTATAATGATAAATTTTAAATAAGTCCAGAGCATCAAGATTTCATGTGGCGTGATGCAAATGTCCAATTTCACATTAACTGGCACAAACACAAGCGGCTTAGGCAGGGGTAGGTATATCGACACCACACACATTTATATCAACACAAGTTTATAAAATTTTAATATATGGATAATTTTAACCCTCATTAAATATTTCCCTAACTACCATATTTTTTCATGATGCAATTAATATAGTGATCATTAAATTATTTGGTTTCCATAATTACTAGATATTTTTTCCCTTTTTTTTATATTTTGCATTCATGTAAAATCAAAAGCTACATAATTTTGTTGATCTTCCCTTTTTCTCATGGTACGTATTTAACTTTTTTTGTAATTTTTTTTGAACAATTATATTACTCCCCCCCCCCCATTCCATCCCCCCACCATCCCCCCATTCCAAATTATTTTTATCTCATTTCAATCTTGTTCACATATTTCACGATATATGAGAAATTTTGCGAATCTAAAATCACGAACATTTTCTACGTAATTTTCTATTTCAAATGAGATCCATAATGACATACTTTCGGACAAGTTATTACAGAAGTATTTATCTCTCATTGTGCAAGTATTTATACCTACATAGACATATGAAAGTATTACTATCAATTATTATAAATATTTATACTGATATATGAAAGTATTAATATCAAGTGTTATAAGTATTTATACTGATATATGAAAGTATTAATATCATGTATTATAAGTATTTATACTGACATATGAAAGTATTAATATCAAGTATTATAAGTATTATATGCAAAAAAATATTTTCAAGTATAGGTATAAATACTTGCACGGTGAGGGAGAAATACTTCTGTAACGACTTGCTCGAAAGTATATCATTATGGATCTCATTTGAAAGAGAAAATTACGTAAAAAAACGTTTGCAGTTTTAGATTCGCAAAATTTTTCATAGATCGTGAGAAATATGAACGAGATGAAATGAGATAAAAAAAATCCATTTCTAAAAATGTGCATGGTCCCCCATATGATTTGAGATTCCCCCCACCCTCCATGAAAAAAATGTGCATGATCTCCTAAATACTTTCGTGCTTAGGAATAAATACTTTTGTTCTTTGAGATAAATACTTCTGTACGTAAGTATTAATACCTTATGAAAAAAAATGACAGCTGGAGTTTTTTGGCATTTCATGCGAGGTTAAATGCGGGGTTAATTATCACTGTCCTTTTTTTTATATTAAAAATACACTTGCTTTAATATATGATAAATTCCAACTCAAATATTTTTTGAATTTTTATATTTTTTTCCTCTTAATTTTGATACTTAATCTATTAGTCTATTTTAATTAAAATTGTTAGCAATTTTTTTTATTGATGTTTTGTAATTAATTTATATTTATTAATTGAATAGATCGATCAATCCCTTAACCTGCCAGAAGAAAACCTTGAAAATCAAGTTTTGAATTATGCAAATGAAAGCAATCAACTTATTAATTTGAAGTTTGAAAATCGTGATGATATACTTCTTATTGTTCGTGAATTATATGGTGCTAAAGGCTATGCATACTAACAACTTGAGGATTGCGACCAAATAAATTTGTTAGTTTGTAGTGTTTTGTTGTCCTTTTAATTTGCATTCAGTATATTTTTTATATAAATAATAATATCATTTTCTTAGTGGTATTGCTAAAAAAAAGAAGATAAAATGTTAATAGACAATAATTTTTGTAAGTAGATTGTTAAAGTTCTTTTTGTCAAGTTGTATAAAATAAATCAATATATACAATGTTGATAGATTTTAATAATATAATAAAATCAATTCATTGTTGTAATTTCCTCAAAAAATCTTAAAGTTTTGATTAAAATAAATAATGAATACTTATTATGAGATTTTATAGCAACTTTTAAGGAACATATTTTAAAATAATACATGACTAAAAAACATACTTTATAAAACATAACTTTTAAGAAAAAACAATGTGCTAATATATGAGAGAGAATTAGTTTTTAAAGAAAATATTTAATGAAGTATAAAATTGTCTATATAGTAAATTTTTTTGATGATGTTGTGTTAATATAAAATTGAGTTGTTTTAATATCACCACACCTTAGGCAGTTAATTTTTGGGAAAACATCTGAACAATCAATATAGAAAAACAACAAGAGAATGAAGATTCCATGTGTGGCATCACCTTATATGCGAGTTTTTTTTTTGTCATTATTTGACTTGTATTAGATGTACATAATAATTTCAGATTTTAATTGACTATAATAAAGTGGGATAGATATATCTCAGAAACACTGTAATACAATATCGGCGTGATTTTCAGTTGTGAGCTTATTATTATTTAATCATACTAGTGAGTATTACCTTTTCTTGTTAGAATTGTAGTCAACTGTTTGCATCGATTGTTTTGGCTAGCCATTGATACATATCTCATATTGTTATATTGAATGTGATTCATGAATGCACTTCAGCAACATATATTTGTACCAATTAAGTGTTCATTTATTATGTTTCAATTAGCACAAATATATAGCCATTTTTTCATATACTTCGTAAAATTTGTAACTTGTAAGCCCTGCAAACTACAGTAATTGTTCTCCTCGTCTCTACCATCACATCTTAATTTCATTGTTTGACAAAGATACTGACAGGCAAATCTGGGCAGCCTCTGCCTAGAGTTTCAAATAAAAAATAATAATAATAAAAAAAACAATGATACTGACAAATATGCATCACAAACTTAATCACTTAAAATGCTCATTGGCAGCTTTGTATAATTTTTGAATTAGAAACGTTGGTAGGGAGGAAGTGGTATAATTAAAATGTTACTGGGACTGTAGATACATCAATCTAATATTCTAATCTGACAGGCCAAACTGAAAAAGGGTGATACATCGAGAACAATTTGGGTTATTTAGTGTTTGCATATGAGCACAATTACCTGAATCTTAACGATGGAAAAAATAATCAAATCAAGAGCAACTTATTTTGCCTCAAGGCTTGAACAGGAAAAATAAGACATAAGTAAAACAGAGGGAACTAATATATATATATATAGTGAATTTAGATTTGTCATACAGAAAGCTCTCTCCTGTTGTTTTACATTGCTTACACTGGTAAGCAACTCACAGTTATGCAAGTGCGTCAGAATTACCAAGCAACTCACAGTTTTGGAGGTGGCCAGTATTCTTAAAACACAACAAGCAAACACATAAATGGTGAGTTTATGAGCTGTTGAATTATTCTCAAGACTAGATATCAAGAATTGTATGGATGACAGTAACTTTGCAATGACTTTTTCTTTTCTTTTTTGTGGACTGCACTAGTATATAAAACCACAACTGATATAGATGTACAGATTACAGAGAGTACACCATTACTGGAATACACGTTTAATTTCCCAGACAATCTTGTGGGTAGAAATACTTACTAAAAATAAAACAAATATAAGTTTGTAAAGTGGAAAAAGAAAACCAATACCATTTTTATTGAGTAACTTTCTGAGTTCAAAATCACAGCATGTGCCTTGTCCATCCTCAAATTTGAAGAATATATTTTCTGTTCCAGCTTTTGAATTTTTCTATCTAATATTACCAAATACTTCTGAAGATGTGGTACTTTTTGTGATAACTCCAGCAGTTGTTGGTTCAGACGTTGTACATAATTTACATAAAACTAAAGAATAGAGAAAGCGGTAAACAATATAGACAAAAAGTGATTGATGTATAAAATTAAGAACTAAGGGTGGAATAGAGTAATCCAAACTTGACTTGTTACATACTGGCAACCAACCTTGACTTGTGCGGTATCCAATCAGAGCCATCTGATTTATTTAAAGATTTGTGCAGATCAAGTTCAGACAAATTTTAATACGAATTGGATGGTACAGATCAGGCATAAGACTGATTTTGCTCCGGTGCCCATCGGACACCCCAGTTCCGGTATATTGGATATAAGAGTATATATATTATATGGCTTGAATTACCCCAAGAGTAACATATATGACTTGCATTTTAAAATTTTAAACAGTGAACATGTTTTGCTCTGCTATTAACATGTAACTGACCATGTAATTGCTCTTACTCCTTAGAAATGTTGAATTGTTCGCAAATGCAATAATAATTAAAATACACTCTTAAATAGAGAGATAATAAAAGATGAAATAATATTTAAAATACACTCTAAAGTACACTCTAAAATACACTCTGAAGTAATAATTATGTGAATATGACTTAATCCGAACTGAAGGTTACTTGTGGAAGAATTTAATAATGGAATCAGAGTTTCAAACTAATCAACCATATGAATATCAGAATATTGATTCTATGCTTTTTTTCCAAATCAAAAGGTACAATAATTTACTCATTCATTTTTACTAGTAATACAATTGAACTTATTTGATCAATAAAATTAAATTTTACTTGACAAAATTAGTATGTGTTCTGCACATCAAACCTTTTGTCATAAGGTTTCTACATAAAGTTTTACCTTTCCACCTCAGAAGGTTTGCACAATATTCTTTCTTTTGAAGTAAAGAAAAAACACAAACACAAAAATAAAAGACTCGTATGATGGTATCAGATCAGCTTGTTATGGACACAAGCCATAGTATTTCACTGTTTCTTTAATTTCCACTTTGCTGTCAATTTTCTCAATCGGTACATAGGTCGATCAAAACCAGATCATGCACCAATTCTTCTGCACAAGCAGATTTGTTGACAAGACATGACATTAGTTATAGATTCAAAGAAACACTTTACTGTCTAATGGGTTTCAAATAATATCGACAATAATACTTGATTATTGAAAATGCAAAATCAACAGTGTGTTCACCATGCAATGTATTCATGAATAACAGTCATGGCCACATTACTCAAGAAACTCACAAGGATTTCTACTCCGTCCATCTGTGCTGAACCCCTGACTTTCAAGTGGCAAAACTGCCCTTTTTCCATAGTGCATCCTGAAAGCTTTATTAGTGTTCCATTTTGAAAAGAATTTTTCCACCTGAAAAGGAATAGGTGAACCAAAAAATTAAAGAAAATCGCATCAGATATAGATGAACAGGGAAACAAAGAAAAATTTGATTAGTCTAACCGTGCTCCTCGAAAGCTCAGCCAAAGCAGCTTTGTCTTTCTTTGCAACAAGTTCCTGGGCATCAGTTATGAGTTCACAGCTCCTGCTGCAGTATTCATTCTGAAAAACACACACACACACACACACACATAAAACAAGATTTTGTTATGAATAGTAACATTTCGACACAGTGATTGCAAATGAATGCTTTTATATTTACTTTGTACCAATGGAGGACAGAGCTAGTGATTGCATATGAATGCTTTTATCATTTTATTTTTAGTTCATTCTTGTGATTAGTCGATCTTGTGATGGAACTACCAGTTTTAATTACTCAAACTAGGATTTGTCTTTCTTGATGGCAACAAGAAGGGCCTTAAAAAATGGCAGACAAAAGCATAATCTTATTTCAACATATCTCATCATCAACATATATTTATAACATACAATTGTGAAACACAAAAAAAAAGAAGTAAAAGCATTGCTATTTCTCCAGGTTTGATGACCTACATTATCATAATAGGTTTAGAAAGGTAGCCATATAACCTATTGTACTTATTTTGCTAGAAGAAACATACCGCTTCATCCTGCATTTTCTCTGATTTAAGAATCACACAATGTGCCTTATCCCTTTTAAAAACTGCAACATTTATTTTCTCTTGCAATCTTCTCATACCCCTATCAAGTACATCCAAGTCCTTCCTCAATTGTCTAGTTCTCTCCATTAAATGGATATTAAAAGTCTTCATGTGGTCAATTTTATCAGCTATATACTTAATGAGCAAAAAGAAAAATATTAGAATAATACAAGCCAGTACAAAACTCTGAATCCAAAGGAGAGCTTTAGAATGAAAAAGATGAGAAACATTACTAAACTTGAATTGTTTCTTCAACACAACCATCAATTTCCTCTTCATCTTTTGACGGACCATTGGCTCTGATGTGATCTATCTGTTTTTGAAGTGATTCCATCTGCTTTATCAGCTTCCTTTCTTCAATGGATTTGAGGTTCTCATTTCGGATACGGTGCTTCAATTCTTTGATCTGTTCAATCAAAAGAATGCATATTAACACCAGCTCACATTTGCATTCTACCAAACTTGATGAATTCTTTAATAGAATTGTGCTTACAAGATCAATAATTTCTCTTTCCTTGGTAGTGCAGCACCCCTTAAGACTTGCCAATTCCTCGCTCTTTGATGCAATTTCCTGAGAAGTGTACATATCTCTATACTTCAACTCCTCCACAATAGGATCTCTTTTTGACTACATCAATAATTAAATTCAGAATTATAGAATATCTAAAATAACATTTACAAAGAAAAATAACAACTATGGTCAGTTGGTCACCAAATAATAATAAAAATGCCAATAACAACATCAATTATCAACGTTTTATGCCAATTAGATCAGCACAAAAAGTCAAAAACTATACCTTGATTTGCCTCAGAGTATCAGTTAAATTCTCAATTTCTTTCCTTCTCTTTCGAATCTCTAGTTGGGCTTCTTCAATTTTGCATACCATTTCTGGGGTTAACTCATATTGATGATGTTTCACGAAATAAAACATGTGGGTCCGCTTCTGTGCCCCCTCGGTCCTTGAATCTGCTCCATGCACCGAATCAATGTCGGCTTGTTCGTCTTGACTTGAATTTGACCAGTTTCCGTCTCACCGCCAGTCAAATTCTCCTCTCCAGTTGCTTCCAGGAATATTTCCCTTGCATTGATCACCAGTTGCTCCATGTTGACGAGGTTTCTGGGAGAAAACAATTTGCTATATCAACGGTTGTATCCTAATTTCTGACTTAAAATTCTTGAACAGATAATATATCAGTTTCTTTTAAACCTTGCGAATTCGTTACGCACTAGATTCCGGAACTAAACGTCGAATCGGTTGAGAGAAAAAAGAGCAAGGCAACCGGAATAATGAGAAGAACAAAGTCGCGCGTATACTCGTATCGCCGCTTGACAAAAAGAAATTATTATTTAGGAGAATTTCACGTAAACCCTAAAAAATCTCTTAATTATGTAGTTCCCCTCTGAAATTCATAATTTCATACTTATCCTTCAAATTTTCAAAATTCACAAATTTATTCAAATTTATTCAAGTTTTTTGTTTGTTTGATAAAATGGATAAAACTCACCGATTTCATTAGAAACCAGAGTGTTCAAATACTTTGAAGCTCCAAACAGCTATAGCAAAAAAACATACATAAAAGAACTGAAATGAGCCAATAAACAAAGATAACAAAAATACATCACAAACACAGAGTGGAGACTATTTGAGCCTTTATGATAAATATGATATTATAAATTTTAGAAGGATAAATACGAAAGTTCGATACTTCATGTACGTCCACGTACCACAGAGTGGAGACTATTTGAGCTTTTATGGATAAAAGAAAAACAAAAAACAAAAAAAAGTGCAATTCTTGCTATTTTGGCGACTCTTGTCGTTGTCGGTTCTGAATCATGAAATCAAATTATTGTTTTATTTCGAGTTAAACTAGGTGTGAGTGCACGAGTTCAACTATAAAATAATCTAATCAATTTTTAAATACGAATTCAAATTACGTCATAAATAATACAATTATATGTCAAATCTAAAGAATTTGAAGTTCATATTATAGACTATTTAGCGGTCCAAAAAAAAAGAAAGTAACGCATCAACGATTTAGCATATACTACTAAAATCTTTTTTTTTTTTTAATTGTCACCTTTTGTGCTAAATGAACTAATGTAGAATTATTTCCAATAATTTAGATTTATTATTGAACTTATTTTTTTTAGAAGGTCGGATAAATTAAACCATCCATTTGTGAATTCTTCATTAAAGTGTCAAACTTATATTTAAGAATTACATTTTGTTATTTGACTAAAGACTATTTATTTAGATTCATTATAGAAACTGATCCTATACTTTTTTGAATTAACATTACAAATTATTGGATCAAAATCATAAAAAAATCTGATAGCATTAATTATATAAACAAAAAAAAAACTAAAATAAAATTAAAATTATGCTATCTGCATCGTAATACATTACCTTTAAACATATTTCATCTTTTACTATTGAAATCACCACTAAAATAATTTGAAATTGGACATGAAATGGCTGATGATAGTCTTAAAATACATATATTATTAGAAATAAAATTCAGGAATTATTTAATCAATTATGGGAGAATTTCCTGTCATTTGAAATAAGTATTGTAGCTTAAAAGGGATATTACTATTAAGTTTTTCTTTGTATATCATGTTTGATGGAAATGAACCAAACACAAAAAAAAAATTGAGAGAAACGGTTAGTAGGAAAAGAATTGAGATCCGTGATAACATGGATCCGTATCCTCCCAGGTACCTGACTCAACACAATTAAAAAGGACGGCCCAGATTTAATTTCATCCGGTTCAGAATGACTGAATGGGCAGTATTATTTGAGCTTTGAGATTCGTGCCAAGTTATAAAGAATAATTTTGAACCATCCGATTCAATTATACTCAGTCCGATCACCTGAGAGGATGTGAATTCTGATAACATGGTCTCAGGATAACAGCAGATTAATAATTTAGGTGTTTTTTTGATGTCACAATTATAATTTACATGTTTTATCCAAAATATCAATACAGCTTACAATTAAAAAGTTCAAAACAAATCTTTCCCAAATATTCTATCAAATTTTTCAACCTAAAATACTTTCCTAAACATTCTATCAAATATTATCAATCTAAAATATTTTCCTAAACAACTCAAAGCAAATCTTTCCTAAACATTCGATTAAATATTCTCAATATTATATACCATAAAACATTCTATCAAATATTCTCGATAGCATATACCATTAATTCAGATTCTCTGTACAATTAGCGTTAATTTCTTGGTCAAAGGACTAATGAATATGGTCAATGCATAACCGATGAAAACAATGGGCCAAGTAGAATTTTCCGTGCACTTAACGCCTAATTGACCGTAAATGGGCCTGGTTTGCGCCACTCTTCTATAAGTAAAGATGTAATTAGTGTTTATTACTTCATAGTGAAACGGCTGAAAAGATGATGCTATTGTCATATTTTGCTATTATAGCGCATAGCACCAATTGCGTCATAGTTTTTATGGTTCAAAAATGCTATAGCAGCACTATAACGCGCTATTTAAAGTCCTTAGTATAAGTTTCGGTAATCCCTTTCAAAATTTTGTAATTAACAAATATCAATTATCGAAATCTATAGAAGGAAATGATGAATTTTACGGAAACAAATTATGAATTTTATAGAAATAAAATATTTATAATAGAAAATAAAATTAAAACGTCTTTATTTGAAACAATGAATTTGACCTGTTGATTTGAAGCATATTTGATCAACTTCATGAACCAAGCTATGTATTGAAACATTTTTATTCAAATTTATTTTATATAAGATCAAGAATTGAAAACTCAACTATTTTTAACATTCATTTTTAAAAAGGTCCAATATTCAACGATTTGATCAAACACAAAAACAAACTTGAAAAAAATTAAAAATTTGAAAATAAGTGCTTTGCTTACCAATTGTATCAACATGAATAGTTTGAATTTGTCAATTGTAACTGATATAATAATTATAAGGGCTAAACTTACAAATTACTTTGATGAATTTATTAAGCTCGTACCAGCTTTATCCATTTTTTTTAAATCTAAAAATAGTTCAATTAATTATCAACTCAAAGCAGAGAGGACAAGAGAAAAACAAAATGAAATGGTACCACGCAAGATTAAATTCAAAGAAATCAACAATTGGATCCCTAATAAGTTAATAGAATAACACAAAAAGTTTGCACAAGCACTCCAATAATTCTTCAGCAACATGAACTGCTTGAAGCTTTTTCTCCAGCATAAACATTTTCTTATTTACTTTTGACAAGAAAAAGGAATCGAACAACCATCTTCCCATTTGTTTAAAACATTATGTAATACTTGGAAAATGTCCAAATCTGTCTTTCTTTTCAGCCAATTACTTCAAATTTGCAAAGTGCAAAGAAACCCGCTTCCATTTCCTCTTTTAATTTCCTGTATTGGAAGTGATCAAGTTTAAATCGTATCACATAGCAAGATAGCATTAAATCTAATACCAGCTGCAGTTCTTTCAATATTATTCTCTTCCTAATCATAATTTTTATTTGAAGCGAAGTTACCTGACTATTATTCATGCATATATAATAGGTGTTTATACATGCTTAAGCAAGCTGATACCTCTATTTTCCTTTGAGCTGTCAGTGAAGACCTTATTTGAAGACAGGTGTGGGCCATGGGATCAAACTTTCTTGTATAGTAGATTTTTCATCAGGATTTCTTATCCGACCATCTTTACCGAGCCCGCGTATGTCGAGTGACCAAAGTACCCTTCTGTTGTAGTCATTTCTAAAGGTTTTATCGTCATTCCATTGCGAAAAGAATTTCTCTAACTAATGAAGTAGCCAAAAAGAAACATAAATTTGAATATAAAGATATGGGATGAAATGAAATCAGATATGAGAATTTTTCAATGATCTAATTACCTCACTATTTGAAAGCTCAGCTAAAGCAGCTATGTTCTTTGTGACTGCAAGGTGTTTGGCACTATTTAATAGTCCCTGGTTTTTGTAGTAATACGCGTTCTGGATTAACTTACAAAAAACAATTAATTAGAAGGGGGTGAAGCAATGGAACTAGGCCCTTTGGCATCATGTACATAAAAAATATATATAAAAAAAAAAATTAAGTAATCTGACTTCATCTGGCTATTATTTAAAGAAGAGGGTTCAAATGCCTCTATTTTTAAAATAAAACCGTTATATGTAATCTATGTTATTTTTTCTCTGTGCCCATAAAAAATTATCACATTTTGATTTTTCTTTTATATGAATCAATAAGTTGAAAAATCAACGTCTAGAAATTATCCACATTTGTATACATTTTTACAAGCTCAAGATGACAATCAAAACAAAATTGAAATGTCATAATTTTTTACATGTGCATAGATAAAATGATATAGTTCATATCCAACGGTTTTATTTTGAATTTTAAGATTTAAATTTTGAATTATTAGAGTTTTTAAAAATGGAGGCATGATGGAGTCACAAAAAATGGAGGCATTTGAACCCTCCTCTTATTTAAATGCATTAACCTAACCTTTTGAACGACTCAAAATTAAAAATCCCCAAATTATACGAGGCATAAAGAGAAAATTTATATAACTTAAAATAAAAGATTGTACCAATATATCAGCCGATTCTTTTGATTTACGACGCATTTCAATTGTCCTATCCCTTTCTGAAATTGCAATGTCCATTTTCTGAATAACATGGGAGATCTGGTTGTCTATGTCTTCCAAATATTGCTCGAAATACTTCATTTCTTTTCTAGCATCAAGCGTCCTTGACTTCAGGTTATCAATCTCTTCAGTTAAAGACTAACAAAAGACAAGCTAAATAAATTAAAAATGGAAGTAAAGAAAGAGACATGATAAAACAAATTTTCAGAAAGTTCATGCAGTAATATACAAGTAAATCTTACTGTAAGTAAATCTCCCTAAAAATCTATTCTTCAAAATAAAAAAAAATTTAAAAAGCTCCCCCTAAGTAGATAAGTTTCATGATGCAAGATAATTAGAACCTGTAGGTACCTTTCACCACATATAAGAATATAAAGGATTACAGATCCAAATCTTACCTGGGGCCATTCTTCCATGGGTGTTTTCATGAAATAGTGCAATCGATCTATGTAGAATTTAACAACCTCATCTTTTTTCTTTTGTTTGTCAGAAACAATAGTAACAACTTTGTTATTTTCTCCTTTCAGCCCTTTCATCTGCTTGATCAACTGTTTTTCTTCTTTCAAGGTAAGCCTCCCCTTTTGCACTCTGTGTTTCAACCCACTTATCTGTTCAGTAAAATGAAATACATCAACCAGTTACTTGGGAGACACAAAAAATTAGGGTTTCTGGCCATTAATTGTACCAGTAGGTATGACATCTGCTATTACTCTATCAGGTCAGCGTTCACTTATATATATAGCTTGTACTTTATAGAAATGGTAACTTAAGCTTATGGTTAAGACTTAAGACTGATGTGC
The DNA here is from genome assembly GCA_033356055.1 of Carex pumila. Classification (NCBI taxonomy): domain Eukaryota; kingdom Viridiplantae; phylum Streptophyta; class Magnoliopsida; order Poales; family Cyperaceae; genus Carex; species Carex pumila. The sequence continues at coordinate 107,979 of JARJHM010000547.1, read as the reverse complement.
CAAAAAAAATCTCAGGATACATGGAATCGTGAATTAATATTCCTGAAAGAATATCACAGAAAAAAATCTCAGAATATATATATTACTCAAAAAAGAAATAAAAGTAAAGAAAGATAATTAAAGCAATTCAACTTACATGCTTGCTTAACTCCGTGACCTCTGGAGATAGCATAACAGCTCTCTTGCCAGTAAATTTTTTATTCAAAGCAATTTTTACGTAAGACAAGTTTTCTCTTTTTCGATAAATCGACTGTGTCCAGTCCCCACAATGAATCTTCCAGGTCTGTAGTTTCCATTCAGCACTCTTTTTATCTTCCTAGTGTGCACACAAGAAGCAGATACAGTTTATGACATACAAATACAAATTCTTAAACTATGGAAATGGAAAAAATAATGAATAGCAGAATAGGGAACTTGACTATACAAAATTTTGCAGAATAATTTTTTCTAAGAGCCTGCAATTCACAAACAACTGTTACATTTGCATTAACCAACATACCTTTAAAAACATATGCATCAGCAAAAAAACACATTTTAAATTATCCTGACTGATTTTCTAAGATGTTGGGCCATATGCTGGATGAAAAAAGGAAGAAATTAAATAAGTTCAATTATACCCGATACTGCTTCAGGTCTTTAGAATAATCGTCAATAACTTCATTTTTCTTTTTAATCTCCAAATTGGCTTCTTCGATTTTGCATGTGATTTCTATATCCTCGTATCGATGGTGCTTCACAAAATAAAAGGTGATGATATTTTTTGTGCTTTTGGCCTCTGCTGTTGTGTCATAAACCGAGTCTATCTTAACTGTTTCACCATGGTTTAAGATTGAATCACCTCCCATCTTATCACTGGTACGATTTCCCTTTCCTTGAAGCAGTCTTTTTTAAGTAAAGGTCAGAGGTCAAGAACGGAGTTGACGATCTAAAAGCAATTCCAAAGCGAAAGCTCCTATCAGCAATTAATTTGCTAATATTAAAAGGAACACAAAATTGGGTCAAAATAAATGGAATTAAAGGATTCAAATTTTAGCTCGCAATTAGTATTTCCAAAACCTAATTAAAACAAGATACAGATGGAGAGCCTTTTTTTTCCAAGCCATAGCCTGAAATTTACCGGAGCAAATATGACTACGGGAACAGAAATACAGAAGGAAATTCAGAAATTGAAAAATCAACAATGCAATGAAAAGGTACCTCCTGTTAAATTAAAAGGATTCCCATTTTTTGATACCTTTTAATTACGAAACCCTCTACAGTTGATAGTTATCTCTTTTCTTCGAATCGCTGTCTTAAAAGTTAAAACCATGTACGCTCTTCTTTTATATACTGGCTAAATTATAGGAACCTGATGGAGGAGCTTTGGAGATTATTAAATCCTCAAGCTGGTTAATATTCTGTGCATTACTGCGTAGGAGCGCCCCTGTTTGGAAATTATTCGAATAATTTTTCACATACTTGACACATTTTTGTTTCTTGGCCCCGAAGTTGCGCTTGATATTATGTGCTATTCGGTACGGTGTGGAGATACAGTACCGGTACTAAGTTGTATATTTTCCTGATAGCTACTATCGGGTTTTCAAAAAAGATATTATGTGCTATTCTCCGTGTTGGATTGCATGGTGTCAGTCGGTCAGAGCGAATTGATTGGTAATTTGGTATCATCAAAAGTTCTCCGCCATCTGACTTAACCACTTTTTAATGATTAAGCTCACAGCCTCACCCACGAGCCGAACTATATGTTATCTTATCTGTAGATCAATTATATCCCGTTTCTAAAGATATATTTGAATCTTTAACAAAGAAATAAACAGTGTAAAGTAATGTTATTTGAGTTAGAATAGTATAAAGGAGGGTTCAAAGAATTCACATCCGCAATACCTGAGAAGCAATACATAGATCCGGGCCGTTCTTTTTACCTGGCAAAATTTTTAAAACAGACTCCTTGTAGTTTTTACAGGCAATAGATTGAATTTAGTCCGACTGAGATTAATGTGAACCGTTAATTTCTCATGCAATAGTCTCAGGTATCTCAGATATCTGAGGAGATACGGACTCAATTTCAAATGCTTCTATTTTTTTCAATTTTCTAATAATGATATGATAAAGATATAATAAAAAATGAGGGGGGTTAAAATACCCCAACAGTTCATGCCTCAAAATTATCTCACTATCTGGACCGCTCATTTAAATTCAGATCAACGATTCATATTGCCACCGCTTCAGACTTTTCATTTTCTCAAACTCACGTGCTTGTTTCTATCTCTCCTCTCCAATGGCGTCTCTACTCGCTCCTCTTTTCCATTTAAACAAAATTCGCTCTCCTCCGACGAAACTCGCTCTCTCCCACGCGCTTACCTCTTCCTCTGGCCTATCTAGCAATGAATTTCACTCGTCTCTCCAGTTCGCTTCTTCGCTATTTCTTTTTTTCCAAAAATCTTGACAGTGGCAGTTTGCTTCTTCTCTATAATAAACAATACTCGCGCAGTGAACGAAACTCACTCTTCTTCCAATAGTGAACACGGGATGGTTCCTTGCGCCTAGCCCTCCAACGAACTAGCTCAATCTCCATCACTGGTCCAAGTATGGCAGCTCTGTCGAGTCCTCATAGTGAAAGAGATCGACAAGATGATATTGAATTTAAACTGTTTCTTTTTTGAGCTCATAGTAAAATTAAGAGACTATATGAGAATTGACATGAAAGGACTGTGCTAGAAATCTTCACCTATATGTTGATTTCGGTCATTTAATTTTTGTTGCCGATATGCTTTAAAGTTTTCTTTTATCAGTATCTAATAGTATCAATACTATTTGCTGATTTGTTTTGTATTACTCTTTTATGTCATTAATTATGGTTGTTTGTAATAATATGTATCATCAATTAATTTGTACATACTTTTTGTATAAATATAATTTGAATGTTTATTTGTCTTATTTCTATTTTTCTCATGTTTTCTACTGTTATGTGTTCCATTATTAATAAATTGTGTTGTGAATTTGTTATTATTTTTTTTTTGAAGAAAAACGAGGGTCGTCCTCATTTGATACATCAATTAATTAATAAAAAAGGGGTTTAAGTTTTGAACTAAAACCTGAGTTACAATAACAGGTAATGGCTCAAAGGAAATGAGGCCATGTAAAGAGGAACTTCAAGAAATGAAAAACAAAAGAACTTAAAAATCAAATTAAAAGGAAGATGGTAAGAGAAAGGAAAGCAGGAAAACCGAGAAAATTAAGTCTAATCTAATTCAAATAGTTTCATTGTGTGAGCACTTCTTCCATCAGGTTTTGGTGCGACTTCTTTTCTCTTCTGACTCATCTCTTTCGAGACTTGACCGGTGATGAAGTCTGGGTTGGTTGTTGGTTGGAGGGTCAGGTGGAAAGAAGAGCCATCCCATGTTCGTTGTTGGGAGGAGAACGAGTTTCGTAATTTCGTTCACTGTGCAAGTATTGTTTATTGTAGAAGAGAAATAAACTATAGAGAGAGGACCGAACTTAATTTGTTGCTAGAGACGTGAGGCAGAAGTAAGAACGTGGGAGAAGATGAAGATTAAATTTAGTTCAAAGGAAAGAGAGCGAACAGAGACGCCACTGGAGAGGAGAGATGGAAGAGCAAGCACGTGAGTTTGGGAAAATTAAAAGTCTAAGAGCCAGTTCAGTCGAATTACTCTTTACGTAGAAAAAAAAAATATTGAATATTTTTTTTTAACGAAAATAATATTTTTTAGTTCAATTTTTGTGTGCGTGTCTATTTTTATTTGTCGGCCGAGCAGACCCTGAAGCAGCGATAATATGAATCGTTGATCTGAATTAAAACGAGCAATCAGATAGTAAGATAACCTTGAGGCATGAACTGGTGGGGTATTTTAACCCCACTCGATAAAGATATGATGATGAACATTCAAGCAGGCAACTTTAAGATTCATACCAAACTATTTGAATAGTTTGTTTGGCGAACAAACTCCAAATTTGTATCTAAATTCGAATTGGCACTAATTCGAAATAATGTTATTATTTTCATTCAAATGTAATTCACACATTTTTTTTTTTGGTGTAATGTTGGAAAGAGAAAAAAACGTCTTGCGGACTTGATTTTTTTTGTGTTTTTTTTATTTTGTTTTATTTTTCTATTTTGGAGGTTGTTACATTACATTTGGGTTTTAGACATCCGTAGGGTCTATATCTGTATCCAACACTATGCATTATTACATAGTAAATAAATAGTAAATACCGAAATCCTTTTATCACAAACCTGCAACTGGAAGCACTCACATGTCACAACTCACAAACTTGCAACTAAATTCGTATCTGCTGAAAATACCAGTGTTCTAAATAGCGCGCTATAGTGTTTTTGAAGACCAAACACTATGCTATGGCATTAAAACACGTTATTTGTGCTACAGACGTTATAGCGTATAGCGTGTAGCACAAATAGCGCGTGCTATGCAACATTTTTTTTTTTCAATTTATATAAGCTTTAAAATAAATAAATGGTGAATATATTGTTTAATTTTGATGAATATTACATTATATCAAATTCAAGTCCGCTATAATAATTTTTTCATTTTGCTCTTGGTTTTTTTTTAACCGATGATAAATCAAATAAATAATTGCTAAATTATGAAAATTTTAGGGATTAATAAGAATTTCTTCAAGGATCATCTGTTTATTTTACTAGAAGTATGATTTTTTTTTTCTTTTCAATTTCTAGGTTATTTTGAAATTTAAATAGAAAAAAGATAAATATTGTTATGATGTTGAAGATATTTTAAATAGAAAAAGATCGATAGTTTATGATATTAGTATTACTATAGATATTTTGAGTCGCAATTTGGACTTTGTATTGGTTCAATATGAATATTATTATTTTTTTAATTAATTTGATATTATTTATTATTCTATGAGACTAAATAATGTTGATATTTAGTACAAATATATAATATAGTTTTTATAAAAATAAAAAAATGCTATTTGGAATATCTTTCGCTATAGCGTCGCTATTCACTATAACTTTTTTTGGAGGCTTCCCGCTATGACGCGATAAACACTATTTAGAACCTTGAAAAATACATAATTATGGAGTACTCTAGTATGGTAATCTTTGGTTGTGGACTAAAGCTAATGAGATCTTAGTTATTCTAAATTATTTATGTTTGACTGATACCTAAAGTTATACCTTGAATTAAATTATTTCTTGTTTGATAAGAATTTAATAGTTCAAGCCATAATTTGATATTACAAATTATTTTGTCTTACAAAATTTGTAATATCAATAATAAAACTATTTTTCGTATTTTTCTTTTTCATTTTGATTGAAAGAAATTGTACAAGAAAATGAGTTATGTATAAATTAATTTTATATCTTAGAGAAGCACATTATATTCAATGAATCTTATTTAATTAAAGTTATATGTGTACCAATGTATTTGTCAAAAATGTGTTAGGTTGATGAACACAAATTTTATTATTTGTAGTATAATTTTAAAAATATTTTATTTAATTATTTTCCAGATTACAAATTTTATTGATTTAGAAAGTTATGTCATTTAAAAAAATATTGATTCTATAATTGATAAAGTTATAAGTTTTCTTATAAGTAAATAAAATATAATAATTGCTTATTTTATATTTTTTTAAAGTAATTAAAACTAATAAAAATAATGAAAAGTTAGGCCTCATACGTACTCAATTAAAATTAAACCACCTAGAGAGGTGGGTTAGTTTAGGCCAATTTAGTCCGGTCTAAAGATTGGCTTAATCCGTCTTAGTCCGGCTTAATTAAACCGCATTTGGTAGAATAAGTGAGGCCTAAGGCTCTTATTCCCATGTTTAGTCCACAACCAAACATGACCGTAGAGTGTTTGTAAATTCGCCAAATTTATTTGTGAACTCCAACTCTAAAAATTATTGAATTGGCTTCAAATGACGAATCTGAACAGCTGAAATTCATCTATTTTATGAGTTATGTGTCTACATGTGGAAAAATTTTAATTTTCAAATTAATTTTGTATAAAGTCAAGTGGTAAAAAATATTTAAATAATGGATGTATTAAAAATTAATTTATGAACTTTCTTATTTTAACTGCTTGACTTATTACTAAATTAATTTAAAAGTTTAAAATTTTTACATGCAGATGCATCATTTGTAAGCATAGCGACAGATGAATAATTTAGGTTCAGTTCGACGGAGTCAAAAGTTCGTGATTTGGGAATAATTTGGATATAATTCTATAATGTTTTGGAATTATTCATATCATATATCTCAGTCACACAAAAGAGTAAAAATAATATTTGGTAAAATTCTCAAATTATTCGTGAATAATTCGGTTGAAGTTTGATTAACCGAATAATTCGGCGTTCGTTTGCCATCACAAAAAAAAGAAAAAAGAATATTCACAAATCTTATAAATATGCTCATAATGTAGATAGATTTTAACAATTCAGATTTCTCATTAACCAATCCAATAAATTTTAGAATTAAGTTTATAAAGAAAAAATTCATAAACTTAACATATTACTTTACTTTAGAAACGTCAATTTTGCCAATCTAATAAATTTTAAATTTTAGAATTAAGTTTATAACATAACTCCATAAACTTCAGATATTACTTTATCTTAGAAACGTTAATTTTGAGTTTGAAAAACTGAGAACATTCCAACTCATCTAGAAATTGGTGAACTTAAGAGATGGCCTTGAGACCAATCCGGTTACACCCTACTTCTACTACATGACTATGGGATGTATAAGATATTCAGGGGCAAGCTGGTACCGGATTGGGTCCTTGGAGAAAGAATAATCCAAGAAGGAACAATGTGGTTGAAATATTGTTGAAAGAAAGGGGTTTATTTGCAAACAAGTTAGTCAGGGTAGTTTTTGATTTTATATTTGCAACTGTAACTCTAACATGACAGCTACTGTCAATTGAATATCAAAATAAAAAGACTATGGGGAATGGGAATGTATCTCCAACGTTAATATTGGATTTGAAAAACTCGGAACATTTCAAATTATCTAGAAATTGGGCTCCCAGCTTTTACGAGGTTTTGTGTGTACATACAAGCCCAACAAAAGATTACTTCACCGTGGACCGTACTTTTGAAATTCAATGGCTGGTGAAACAGTTCATCAGCCCACGTGAATGTCGGGGAATGCAACTGATACTTTGCTCAATTTTGAATGAGTCTATGCTACTGTGCATCATGATTAGTTCGTTCGTAATGCAGATTAATATATTTTTACTTTTAAAATTTTTAACTGTTGATTCAAACTGTTCAATATAATTTTTATATAAATATATACTTACAAATCAAATTTTATATCTTTTAGAATTTATTTACTATTTTTTTAAGATATATAGATAGAAAATCAAACAGTAAACAAATTAAAAAATATATAAAATTTGATCAGTAAGTACATATTCATATGGAAATCATGATGAACAATTCAGATTGACCATTAGAATTTTGTAAACGAAAATATTGATCCATATTACAGATCAATACGTGCTATGCATAGTAACATAGACTCACTCATTTTGAATTACAAATACTGTGTCGCAGGTTCTGACTCAATTCATGTAATACTGTGTTTGCTGGTAATGAAATGCTTACCGACAGCAAATTAAAAAATTAAAAAATTAAAATAAAAACTTGGAATTCCAAATAGGATCAGTAATTGTACTTTAAAAATTGGCAGAAGGTGCAGTGAAATTTTTTATTATAATAAGCTCGATAATAAGTTCCCCATTTTTAGGAGTATTGAAGTCCCGAGTTTCATATGCAAAATCTATGTATATAATTTCTTCCTTGAAGTAATATGAATTTTGTTTATCATACTTTCTTAGAAATTGTGATTGGAAGTAGTATTTAAAGTATTCCTTATAGCTGAAATAATTACTTTCACAAATAAAATTAGCCAGGTGGTGTTATTTCAAATTTTCTAATATACTAAATTTTAAATTTTAAAATTTACTGATGATATAGACTTGCAAGTCTACTACATTTGAACTTTGAAATATCTGGGAAGTGCTAATTTTCGGCTTATGCTATTTTATTACTGCAACAATAAATCACAATCTTGCACTGGCCAATTTATGCATTATTAGAACTAGTTCAAAACAAGATAAAAAAATAAATTAATTACAGAGGTTGAATATATGGCAAAAATAGGAGCATCTCATCAACTAAGAAATGGCAATCACAGCTACGCAGACATGCATTGATAACTATTATATAATTATTTATGACAAGAAATGAGATTTTGTTTCTTGATCCAGACCACCAAAAATCTACTACATCATGCCTTCATATAAAAATATTTTAAATATGAGTCTGATTCGTCCAATTTATATTCACAAACGATTCACAAATTGTCTTTCATTCATGAAAAATAGTGAATTTTTGCCGAAATATTTAGTTTTACCATCTTAAAAAAAAAATCAAATAATCATAATATTTTTGAGAATTTTATTTTCACCATATCTGCAGTTTTAAACGGCGGATTCATAACTGTTCCGTGGTTTAAACTACATACCTTTTTTTTTTTGAATAATCATATTCATCCCCACACAGCTACCTCCTCTATCCCCATATCTATAATTTAGAATGATTGTACTATGATCTCCGCTAATTATTTAAATACTTCTAAATTTAAAAGGTCCATGTTGATAATTTTTAGATGTTGTACTATATTTTCCACTTATTATTTAAATACTTCTAAAATTAGAGGGTTCACATCTAAAATTAGATGTTGCACTATGGTCCCCACTAATCATTTATCCATACAAAAAAATAGTCATCACGATGAATGTATACAAGGTGATAAATACTCCAGTGCATAGGTATAAATATTTGTAATAATTGATACTAATACTTTCACATGTTAGCTATGTCATATGTAAAAATTATTTGCAAGTATAGGTATAAATACTTGTGGGACGAGTCCCAAAGTATGTCATCATTAATCTCATTTGAAATATAAAATTGCATAGAAAATATTCGTGATTTTAGATTTATAAAATTCCTTATAAATTATCATAAATGTGGACGAGGTTGAATGAAGGAAAAAAAAAACTCACCTCTAGAAACATGTATAATCCCCCATATAGTTTGATATTTGATAGGAGAGACAATTATTTATGTAAAATTTATTTAACTTGTAGGCATAAAAATTCATGTCCTTAGGTATTAATACTTTTGTGCATGGAGATTAATACTTTCTAATGAAAAGGACCTTTTATGGTTCCAAAACAGTTATAGAAGTCAAGTGCAGAGAGAAATAAAAAAATAGAGGCGCAGGACAATTATTAGATTTTTTTTTTAATTTGGGATTTGGGATTTGGGAAATTGCGGTGCATTAAGCTCCAAAAGGCAAGAATAAAAGTCAATAATATGTTGCTTAGGTTGGTTGATTGGTCAAGACAGCAACTGTATCCAAGTTTTAATAAATATTATAGAGAAAATTAGTTATTTGTGACTCCAAAATCTTTAAATTTGAAAAATATTATTCCAAAATTTGAAATTATAATAATGTCACTCTCAACTTCATTAATTTTTAATTTTGCTACTTCAAATTATTAATGACTAAAATATCATTCTTTCTTATCTTGCCTCTTCTTTTTTATATTTTTTCTCATAGCCATAGCCATATCGAAAGTTAATTATTTGTCACTCCAAAAAAATTTATCATTTGCCCTACAAGAAAATTTATCATTCGTGACAGTGAAATACGGTGGGTGAAACAAATTTACTGGCCTGGAATGATGCATTCCCTACAGAATTGGTCCTGGAATGACCAGCATATAAGGATGCAATGCACCGGTCACCATTCCTTTTATTACTTACCATGCTTTTCGTGACAAATTCAGTAGGTAATATATCATTCCTGGCAGCAAATTTGTTTTACGCACCGTATTTCATGATAAATTTCATTGTAGGGCAAATGAGAAATTTTTTTGGAGTAACAAATAACCAATTTTTGATAGTCATAGTCATAGAAGGAAAATATAAATAAGAAGAGGAGAAAAAGAGAAGATATTTTAGTAATTAATAAAGTTTAGAGTGGTATTATTATAATTTTAAATTTCAAAATGTCATTTTTCAAATTTGAAAGTTTTAGAGTGGCAAATAACTAATTTTGCATAACTAGAGAAGAAAATACGTGATACGTAGTGATGTGACGCGATCAACTTTATTTTTCACGTGATATGACGTGACTAAAATGGTGAAGTATAGTCATATCACGCGAATGATCACGTCACGTGTAGTCACGTCAAACATTTTTTATATTTTAATTTAAATTGTTGAAAAGACATAAAAAAATATAAAAATTTCTCAAAATTGTAAAATAAGTAAATAATGTTGCAAATTTTTTTTGTGGAAAGACCATTTAACATTTGATATTACTTTAAAAATTAAAATTAAAAATATTTATTAGACTAAACTATAGAAAATAAAAACCAGTATTACATGAGTACCAGTATCACTAAACCTATACTAAAAAAATGAACCTTAATATTCTATGCGTACCAAAAGAGTTGGATACTTTATGTTTCATACCGTGACGAGAGCACGTGACGTAATGTTAAAATGACTGATTCACGTGACGTGTAATTTTCGCTCAAATACAGTTACATTACGTGAATAATCACGTTACGTGACACGCGAGTCACGTCTCGTAATAGATACACATGACGTTCCGTGACTTAATTGAACAGAACCTGTGACACACGTCACTGTCATTTGCACCTATGCTGATGAAATTTTTGGCACGTTTATTTTGACTCGATCGATTATTGGCACATGTTTGCCTCCTATGCAACCGAGAGACTAAAAAAGAAAAAAGAAAAAAAGTTGTTCCGTTGTTAAAACCGCAGACTCGTTAAGCTGTTAAGCGGTTTGTTGTTTGAAACTTCGGATACTTAATATTTTGAAACTGCAGATATGATGAAAATGAAATTTCTCAGATAATACCAAAACATGAAAATCAAAATCTTTTAAAAAAATGATTATTTTTTCTTAAGATGGAAAAAAAAAGAGTTCAAGAATGTTTGTGTACACATCTGTAAAGACGCAACGGCAAAACTGAGAGCGATCACAATCAGTACATTCATAATAACCTGACCAACCTAGAATTAATCAAATGTAACCTAACTCTTAGGATATGTTCGGTAACATGGAAATTTTGTAGAAATGAGAATTTTTAATGTGGGAATAAGAATTTCAATTTGTCAAAACCAAAGTTATTTAACCCATATGAAATTTTAGAATATAGGTGTTCGGTAAATACATGAAAAATTTGTTAGGATGTTGGTTTGTTTTTCTTTTTTATAGTAGACATAATACGAGACAGGCTAATATGCTTTCGGCAGCACTTCGGCCGAAGTGCTGCCACCTCATTTTCGATTTTTCAAAATCCAAACAGTCGATCCAAACCGTTCATCTTGTTCTCCATATTAATATCTACTTGGAGACCAAATTTTACATTTTTTTGGAATTTTTTTGCTATTTATTAAGCCACTTTAAAAATCGCTGATCCAACGGTGGCTTGCCAAACAGTAAAATCAGGGGTTCACCGTTGGATCAGCGATTTTCAAAGTGGCTTAATAAATAGCAAAAAAATTCCAAAAAATATAAAATTTGGTCTCCAAGCAGATATTGATATGGAGAACAAGATGAACGGTTCGGATTGACTGTTTGGATTTTGAAAAATCGAAAATGGGGTGGCAGCACTTCGACCGAAGTGCTGCCGAAAGCGTATTAGCCTGTCTCACATAATACTATAATTAAACTATATTAAGTGTATTAATAATAATTATTGATTGTGATCAATATAATGGTATATATCATATTCTAAAAAAAATTAGTGAATTGACTATACCCTGCAAAAAAAATTAAGTGTTACTAGTTTAATATGCTTGTTTAATAATTTCTTGTATTATTAAATTGTGCTTGTTTAATTAATTTTAGCCTTGTATTATTAAATTGTGTTTGTTTAATTGAGTACTTGTACAAGTTAATTTTAATTTAATTAATCAACAAGCATTGATGAGTATAATTCTTTTTTTTAATTAATTAATAAACAAGTTAATTATATCTCTTAATTAATGGATCGATAATTGCTAGAACATGAGTTATGCCATAAAAAGAATTTTCTTGAGACAAAGCTGTAGGAGTATATGAAACAATATCACATATTAAATTACGTTTTGTTTTATTGTTAGTCTCGTGTTTGAACTTCTGTATTTATATAATAAACTATGAGTGAGTCTATGGTACTATGCATATTACGATTTGTTACCGTGCTACGGCTCTATATTCGAGTTTTCAAATCCTAACGGTTGATCCGAACCGTTCATATTGTTCTCCATATTAATATGTGTTTGGAGACCAAATTTTACATTTTTTGAATTTTTTTTACTATTTTATTAGATTTATTGAAAATCACTGTTTATGGATGATCCAGAATTTTCAGATCAAGTGATTTTCTAAATATTTAAAAAAAATAGTAAACAATTTTCAAAAAAAATGTAAAATTTGGTCTCCAAACACATTAATATAGAGAACAAGATGAACGGTTCGGATCAACCGTTAGGATTTGAAACTCAAATATAGAATCGTAACACAGTAACAACCCGTGATATGCATAGTATCATAGACTCACTCATAAACTATTTTAGCTTAATCATAGTTTATTGATATACTTGTTTAATTCATGACGTCGATGATTCCATGTGCAAGTTAATTTTAATTTAATTAATTTAATAAACATTGATAAATATAATTCCTTTTTTAATTAATTAATTAATAAGCAAGTTAACTATATCTCTTAGAAAAACATAAATCATGTAGTTTAATTATTAAGTAGATACGTAGTTTAATTAATGAACGAGAGATATAAATCATTGCATTTTCGAAAGTTGTTCCGTTGTTAAAACCGCAGACTCGTTAAGCTGTTAAGCGGTTTGTTGTTTGAAACTTGGGGTACTTAATATTTTGAAACTGCAGATATGATGAAAATGAAATTTCTCAGATAATACCAAAGCATGAAAATCAAAATCTTTTAAAAAAGTTATTATTTTTTCTTAAGATGGTCAAAAAAAAAGTTTAAGAATGTTTGTTTACACAACTGTAAAGACGCAACGGCAAAACCGAGAGCGATCACAATCAGTACATTCATAATAACCTGACCAACCCAGAATTAATCAAATGTAACCTAACTCTTATTCTCTGACTGACCCCACAAGATTATCTTTTCGTGTGATCCAAGTGAAACGTTGCATTAATACATATAATATAAAATCACAAGGAACACGTTCAGTAAAAAAGAATTTTGGTACCGAAGCTTAATTTTGCACGATGTTTTTTTCCTTAAAATATATATTTATATCTTTTCGAAGTAACTTTTTGCACAAATCTACGGTCAAAAACACCATCGATTGTCTGTTATTTTATTTTTTAACTTGATTTTTTTTTTTGTTATTTTGAAACATTCAATATATCTCTAAAACTGCCTTCACACTTTGATTGTTTATTTGTTAGGATGTACAACTGATAATCAACATTGAATGCCGAAATATTTGCTCAAGTGTCACAAGGTCTAGAACTTAATTTGTAGACCAGTTCCAGGCTCTGAAAAAAGCAAAACTAATAAATTAATTTTCTCATCCCTTCATTATCACAGAAACGTATTTAACTGCTACAAATGATTCTGTGATCCTTTTCATTTGTATTTAGAAACATATCCACATATAGGGAAAAATAAATAAATCAAAAGCTGTAAACGTCGTCATTCGTCAACAGTTGCTAATTCTCCCTTCCTTCGTCCTCAGTCAAAAGAGAAAAAGACACCATTCTTTCCATTCCCATCATGAATTCATAATTAAGAAAAGAGTGAGTCTATGGTACTATGCATATCACTTGATCTGAAAATTCTGAACCATTCAAAAACAGTGATTTTCAATAAATCTAAAAAAAATAGTAAAAAAATTTCAAAAAATGTAAAATTTGGTCTCCAAACACATATAATATGGAGAACAAGATGAACGGTTCGGATCGACTGCTAGAATTTGAAAACTCAAATATAGAGCCGTAGCACGGTGCCAAATCGTAATATGCATACTATCATAGACTCACTCTTAAGAAAAAATATTCTTACCTCACATATTCTGTACTTCTTAACTATATCTCAAAAATATTTATAACTGTACACGTTATTAATTTATATCTAAATTCACAATTTTTTATACTTCGTACAGAAAGTGTTTATTATTATTTTTTTCTTTTTTAAAATGGTCATAAATTTTTTTATATTAACTATTAGTATAGGGCAGAGCTAGATTTTTAAATTATGGAGAACAAATATAAGTAGAGAGTAGAACTAGGGTGTTCTTAAGTTCACCAAAGTGAGTTTGACTCCAAAATCTGTCAAATCAGTTTCAAATGACGAATGTGAACCGTTGGAACCCGCCTATTTTACGTGTGATGCATCTACATGTGAAATTTTTAAACTTTCGAATTAGTTTAGTATAAAGTCAATTGGTCAAAATTAGAAGGTTAATAAATTCATTTTAGTGCATTTATTTTTTGAACATTTTTTGACCGCTTGACTTTATACTAAACTAATTCGAAAGTTTAAAAATTTCACATGTAAAATAGGCGGGTTCCAATGGTTCGGATTCGTCATTTGAAACCGATTTGACGGGTTTTGGAGTCAAGCTCACCGAACACTTTGGTGAGCTTAAGAACACCCTAGTTCTACTCATAAGTAGAAATCAAACATATAAAATTTTCATACTTCGAATAGAGGTCAATTTTAAAGTATTTATAACTTTTATTCTAAATATATAGAAAATCTTATATAAATACATTTATTTTCTTAAAAAAAAATTTGTCATTCTATTTTCTTAAAATAATGGAGATTAATTGACCTCCAATATTCATAAATGGTGGATCTATCCCTGTTAGTACTTCATTAGACTTACCATTTTGTTAAATCACTATTAGCCCGAGTAAGAGCTGATCTAAGATTTTCGTCAGGGGAGCAAAAAAATATTGAATCGAGTTTAAATAATTATTCAGATTTAAACTCATTAACTAATTAAGTACTCAATAAAAAAAAAAGACACTTTGATTTATACTTTTCAATACTCTGACTTATAATTTATGATGCTTTAACTTATAATTCTAATTACTAATTCTAATTAAGAAAAATATTTTAATTTTAATATTAAATTTAATCTAAATTATAAATTACAAATTAAACATTCAGACTGGCAAAAGAAAAATTTCATAGATGGCAACGTCCATCATCAGACTATTAGTCCTTACGTTCACAATAATATCTGTTCTTGGGTTCTGACCAATGAGTCCACGGACATATTAATTAGTCTCACACGCCTTTCTCCATATTCATATATATAATAGAGGACACAGAAGAACTTGCGTTAATTCTACCTCGTGAAGCACGAAAGAAAGAATCACTCACACCTTAAACCTCTGACACCTCTTCAATGGATATTTCTCCGCCTTCACCTCCTCCTCCATTACCCCCACCTCAAACTAAGCCTGATCGGAAAACGGTAGAGAAAAATAGAAGAAACCAAATGAAGTACCTCTATTCCAAGCTTGACTCTCTCATCTCAAGCTCCCCATCTGCCTCCACTTCTGTAAGACAATATTATATATTTATTTTCCTCTTGAACTACATGATAAATTAAGTATACATTTATGATATATATAGCAGACAAGTACACATGATCGAGTAAAAATAGGGACAGTGTGTACCTGTATAGCTTTTACATTTTACACCGCTGGAAACATGCATGGGAACATTTCTCTCTTTTTCAGTAATTCATCATACTTGTTCAAAATATGGCTTTAATTATGTGTAAAAGCTAAATAAAAATGCACCCTTGTCAATTTAAACAAGTATAAATTGACTAACATCCGTTACATTCTTTATAACTGTGGCCTTATCAATGATACGGCTATAGAAATTATCCTGTGGATGCGTTCGGTGTAAATAGAGAAAATCATTTTATGTAAATTTGTATATATTTCAGTAGCTTAAAAAGGATAAATATAGGGTCTTGTGTATAAACTTTTTCTTATCAATACATTTGTTGGCATTTATTTATGCCAACCATAAAAAAAAAAAAAAAACTGTAGCCTGTATATCAAAATAAATTTATCTCATTTATAACATTTTTGTTTCAAGGGACAACCGTTGCCAGACAAACTTGAAGAAGCAACAAACTACATAAAAAGGGTGCAAGAGAGAATTGAACAATTAAAGGAGAAGAAGAGACAGCTAATTGGCTCCTCTGAGGGTACAAGCAATGAAAAAAGTTCACCTCAGATAGAGGTCCATGAATTGGGTTCTGGTAAACATGCGGTGCTGATTGTTTCATCGGATCATGATCGGGCTATCATGCACAAATCGATACGTGCAGTAGAAGAAGGAGGTGCCGAGGTCTTCAATGCATACTATTCGCCTTTTGGAGATAAATTCATTGTGTCACTTCATGCCTTGGTAAGCAGAACTGATTTAGATTTCATAATTAAGTAATAGAATTCTTGACTATAGCTAGCTCCCACATTTCTAATTCAAAAAGTAATAGAATTAATATTGTTGGAGACAAAAATTAATTAATATAGTTAAATATTCATTCACAACTCACAAATAAGAGTGAAAATGGCGTTTGTTTATTTCAATCCCTAACCCCTAATATCGTTCTTATTGAACTATATATGCTGATATGGAAAAGTTTTTTTCAGGTTAATATCTCATATCATTCATAATTGAAATATATTTTCGATGATATATGTCATATTCCTAATTATTTCATATTTTCGATTAATCAATTCATAATTGAGTTTTTATCATTTTTGGATTAATAAACATTAATTACACTATTTTACCATTTATATCCCATGTTTATATATCCATGGAACTTTCACTAAATTGTCACCTTTTGGTATATATAACTATATATTTCGTTACTATTTTACTTGATCACCTTAATGCAAGGATAGTCTGGGTGTTCATATATATAATTAAGGTGATCCAAAAATAAATTTTCACGTTATTGTAGAAGTATTTTCATATCCTTATATGTCAAAAAATAAATTTATTCGTGCTTCATCCTTGCTCATTGAGTATTAGTTTTCTCTTTTATACATATCTGTACTTTATCCTAAACTTGAATCCAATAATAGGTATTGAAACCTTTTTCATTTTCCAAATTGGATGAAATATATTTCTAGGCAACAGCTCATATATGGTAATAGTATATATACTATAAAAACATTTCACTATCAGCGAGAATAAAAAGTGAATATTTATCAAGATTCTAAATAGCTAGCGTGTCATAGTAGTGCTATAGTGCCGCTATAGTAATTTTAGATCATAAAAGTTATGACGCTATCGCTGCTGTAGCACGCTTTAACGACACAATACGGTAATAATGTCATTTTTTCAACTGTTCTATTATGACGCAATAGACATTATTTAAATCTTTGATATTTACGAGGATACATGACAAAAATATTATTTTCAAATATATTAGTATTACCGACAGAAACATCTGCAAAGATACTGTCAATAAAAAGTATTTTTATCCTCGCATATAATGATAGATTTTAAAATTTAGAACCCAATTTCAGAAGAAAATTGATTAGGTTTAATTTGAGGAATGCGATCGGCATGTACGATTGTACGTCCATATGTTGCACTGATGAGTTCTATCATTTTGTAGTACTGTTGTACTTCAAAAGAATATAATATGTTGCTACATATATCTCGATTTACCCTCGTTAATTTTGATTTATGTAGGTAACAGACACCAACGCATCGGGTTCTGTCACGGGAAGCATGATGGATAGGCTAAAAAGGGTGTTTTAATCGTGCCAATCACAATCATGGAGATTCTACTACATTTATAAAGGAAGCTTTTTTTATTTTTGTATGAACACACCTTTTGATTCTTTGTCGGCCGAAATTTGAACAGTGCTTGACTGCTACTTGGGAGTTGGAAGTTGAGACTTGAGAGTAGACTAGTCAAAGTATAACTCATGTTGTTGTTGTTTTTTTCCTAGTGTGTATTGCATTAATTGCCTTGACTTTTAGATGCTTTTGAATCGTCAAATAAAAAATAGTAATCAGTATTATATGAATTAGTGTATAAAAATAACATAAAAATATTAATCAAATAATAACATAAGTATGTTAATTTTTATGTTAATCAGAATATTAAAAATATTGTATAATTCGAAATAGTATTAATTTTTTTTATTTAATAATTTAATTTGAATAATAAAATAATCGCTAATAATTAAAATTATTCCGAATAGTACGATTATATCCGAATTCAGAATAATATTAATATTTTTAAGTAAATGTTATTCGAATGCATCAAATACACCCTTATCGTAAAACTTCAACCTTTTTAGTACGCCCTTAATTAATTTGTTCTCTCGTCAATTTTCGTATTTTAGTAGATAGAAATAAAGGATGTTATCATGAAGCTTTTACTTTGTAATTAACGACTTAATCCGATATTTGTGCTGTATTTTTATAAAGAAAAAATGCCTTCGTTGAATGCAACACGTCATGTACTATAGAAATATACTATTATCTGTGAAGATAAAAATTAAGCGCGAGAGTATATTGATAGAAAAATTTTCTTTTTAAACATCTCGATATTATCAGAGTATTTGCAAAAATATCATCTATAAAAAACGCTTTTATTCTCACGAATAGTGAGACATTTTTTGTAATGGTATATATAACTTGATTTAGATATATATACACCTAGCCTAAACTACTGTTTTTGAAATGTCAAAAAATTTAATTAGAATCAACCTTAAATAAAAAAGATTTGGCGGAATGAGAATTCACTTTTGAAAAAGTGAGAAACCTATGAATATGAATATGCACAGAATATATTGTTTATAAAAATGTGCTAAAATAAGTATTTGGTTATTGTACTATAGAATTAATGGTGAGAAATCTTAATTCATTTTTAAAATATGTATTTATATCTAAATCAATTTAATTAGACCAATAATGTGATATAAATTTTCCATGACTACTTAATTTTTGTTCATTTATTTAGTTAGATCAATAATGTGCTATAAAATTTATCATATACTAAATTAATTGGTTTTAAAAATGTGTTGCAAAAAAAAATGTCGTCCGGATATGTTGAGGAATAAATTAGTCCCACGTTGGTAGTCAAACATGGAGAGAGATGTGTAACATTATGCAAAATATAATTTTGAATATTAATAACAGAAAGTATTATATGAAATGTTATGAGATATAATATATAGGAATTAGAATATTATAAAAATAATAGTTCGAGAATTTGAAACATTCAGAGTTTCATGAAATTTAAAATGACAAATTTAAGAGATTTTTAAGTGCACCAATCTGTCAATTGGAATAGATATGTATTATGCATAATAAATAATGGAAAATTAATAGTTGATAATATTTATAATGTTCTTTTTAAGTTTTTGGACTGATTTATAAAACTTGACAAGTTTAAGGTCAAATTATGAAGATGCAAACTTTAAATAAAAAAGAAAAGAAAAAAAAAAAGTGACCAAATGGCACAAGGCCACGAGGCCTATGCAGGGTGAAACACCCACCTACTTAATTACTCTTTAATTAAGAGTATTCCTTCTCTCTCCCATAGAGAGCAAAAGAACAAGAAAGAGAAATAAAAACGTAACTGAGGGTCCACTTCTCTTATTCTTATTTGAATTAAGATTTTTGGTGATAAATTTCTTGAGCTTGATTGAGCATGATATTTGCTGCTATTGAACTAAGTAAGAAAGCAAGTGATTAATTGCAACAAGAGAATCCATATTGGTATTCATCTTTTATCTCGTTCTTTTCTTAATCTGATTTAAAGATTTGGAATTGTTAAACAACTTGAGTGAGTAGCTATAATTTATGTAGTGATTGAAATAGAAATAAAACTTGTTTAATATTTGAAAGTATATCTGTTAAATCCTCATGAAATGAATAGGTTTCCATGTCAGTGGGATTGAGTTGCAAAATGATTGAACCTTGATCCTTGAACTTCGTTAGGAAAGGATTTAATGATTAGGATATAAAAATGACTTGTATATTATGGGAAACTCTTCAATTTGAGCTTGAGTCAGTTAGACTCGTCCGTGCACAAAAAGGCAAAATACAAAGGTTGTTGCTTTGGACTAAATTAAACGTTGAATTGAACATAGATGTTGAAATTTTGAACCCTGATTATGTAAGGTTGTAAACTCTTTGACTGGTGGACAATTTATTGAAACCAAAAATTATATTTAATTATAGAAGGATTTAAATAATGAAGAATTTATTAATATAATGCTGTTAACTAAAAGTAAATAACTGATACACATATATTGATTACTAGTAATAATAATGATGTAATTCATAATAAAGAAAATGTTATTATGCTATAGGCATTGTTACTGTGGAGTGAAACTTGACGGAACTGTGTGAAACAATCGATGTGTAATGATTGATTGCTCTAATTGCCCTACGATATCAAGTGTGAGGTTATTGGATTAGTTTGAGATTCATAATTAGGAATTAAATCGTAACTCGCTGTGCATTTTGAATATTTGATTGACTGCATTGATTGAACTGTTGCATCATATGCATAATCCAAAACAACTGAAACTGAATTACAAGTAAGTCTGTTGACAGTCATGTTGATATTGTTTATCCATTGGTTGATTCTTATCGCAAATGATTGATTGAGACCATAGTGATTGAATTGAATGAATATTAAATACTGATATCCTTAAACCTCCATATAGTGGAGAAAAATGATTATTATACGTAAAGTCTAGCTAGCTACTAGACTTTACTCCAGGACCCTTATGCACATATGGTAAATGGCCCCAACTGAATCTAGTACCGGTTGAATAGGGGATATTGAATAAATGTGAATTTTGACGATAAGACTAATGAACTGTGGTAACTGTCTTATCATTGATTTTCTTTCTGATAATGACAGTATTGTGATATTGATTTCGTATTGTTTACGTTAATCAGGTGTCAAAATATTTAGAACGGTATAAGCCTTGACACGACAGATACATGTTATAGTATCTATCAGTGTGACCAAACTAGAAATTGTAAAGTTAAGAAATCAAACGTTACCAGACTTAGTGGTGATAAAGATTAGGTTCTAAATGTTACCATACTTAAAGTATTAAGAAATTTTGACCCAAACCATTTATTCTGATAATATTCTTAGAGTTCTAATTTATTTATATAATTTTTGTTGTTCAATTAGGTACTGTTATTGAGCATTTGCATTCATCATTATAGAACTGAACTGATAATTTCTCATGCAGTGATTTCATTCGGAATATGGATTTCCTTCGAATCCAATAATCTGAGTGGCAATCAGCACTGAAAAATAATTTATTATTTCTCACTCGTTTCCCCTTGTGAGTTACAAGTTTATTATACTAAGATAAAGAATGTTTTTGGGTAATTGATAGCAAGGCCACCTAAAAGTATAGGATTTGGGTTTATTATATCTGACAGGGTGCAGAGAATATATCTCTACCATCATCCACTATAAAATGTCAGATAATTATTGTAAATAAATTGGGATGTGACAAAAATAA
Source organism: Carex pumila (assembly GCA_033356055.1). Classification (NCBI taxonomy): domain Eukaryota; kingdom Viridiplantae; phylum Streptophyta; class Magnoliopsida; order Poales; family Cyperaceae; genus Carex; species Carex pumila. The sequence continues at coordinate 86,325 of JARJHM010000547.1, read as the reverse complement.
TTGATGTTATTGGCAATGCATAAAAAAATCCATGCCTTATGTTATGTATATTATTATGGTAAATAGATGTGATAATAATTGTCGCGCTTCTGAATTGGAAATGTGACAAGATGGTTATATATACATCATAAATAAAGGAGATGAATGGGAGAGAGAGTACCTATAAAAGATTTCACTCGATCGGATTGTACGAAAAATTTCCTAACATTTCACCTGTTTGGATTCAAAACTAAATTTCAATTGGTCTCAAATTCCACCAACTTCCAACCAAAATTTGTTTTAATTAGCACCTCTGAAAATCAAAATTAAATAATTACCATCCAATTAATTATATTTAAAATCATATCACCTACGCATATTTAGTTAACACACTAAAATTAAATGGTGCGCAGACTGGAGATGTGCACCAATTCGTTGCGCCATCTAATTGTGCAAACCAATTTTTCTTTTTATTTTGCAATAAATTAATATACAATCCATTTGGTTTTTTTGGAAGTACGCACCATAGTGGTTTTCTCTTCTGTTCCGATTACCGAGATTTGTTTTGTGCAGATACGTTGTGCCAAATAAATCTATGATTATTGAGGACTCATTTGCGTAGATATGATGTGCCAAATAAATATATTATACATTAGGCTAAATGTCTTCTTTATTACACAAAAAAAAAAAAAAACCTTTTGTTCTTATTACTGAGGAAACTCCCAACTACCATGAAGTGCATTTATTTGGTAGATATTGAGATCCACAATTCAGATTCATTTGTACTAAATTTATTACAAAATCGAAAGAAAAAAAATCCATGCGCATAATCAGTTGGAGCACTAAATTGGTGCGCATCTCTTGTTTGCGTACCAATTCAATTTGATGTGCCGATTGAATTCACGTAAGTAGTATGTTTTGAAATATGGCTTGAAGAGTGGTAATCATTTAATTTAAATTTTATGAGGTGCTAACTAAAAAAATTTCGGATTCCAATGAAGAGTGGATCACATCCGAATAGGTCCAAAATATTGTAAACTCGATTCGGTATATATCCCTCGAGTGCGAAATTAAGTAGGTGTTGCATCTTGTGTTCTAGCAGATATACTACATTACATGGACATGCAACCAATTGCTTCTTATCCAGGACAGTATTGTAAATTACGGTATGCGGTCGTCGGATGGACATGGTACTGCCAAGCGATTAATCGGAAATAATTAACCGATTTGTCAAAAAAATTCATGACGGTTTGATCACCGCTAACGACTAATCGGCCGATTAATGAGCCTAAATTGATATTTTTTACAACACTGATTCAAGAGTGTATATAAACGGATCAGATATTATTCGGCTTTATATGGATTTGAAATTAAAATTTTATTTAAGCTATCTAATATGTATCTATATATATATATGAAACTATTCATATTTATATTCGTAATAAAAAAAATATAACGGATAATGATACTTCAAAGTTGGTTGGGAAAAACATAATAAGCTTTTCCATCCAATTTTTTTTCTTTTTTTCATAAAAAAACAAACTATAATCGGGTGTCGATTCATGGGAAATTATTGTTTAGGTGTTGAGCAATCAGACCTCAACCTTTCAAAATACTACACAGAATCTGAAATTTAAGAGTTATTGTTTTGATATTTAAAATTATTAAAAATAGTAAAGGCAAAATAATTAGAAATAAGATGATACAGTGAATTCTTAGGATTTTGGTTTACCAATGCTACTCAATCCATTTCAATAAGGTCTCATTCAGTATTTGGTTTTCAGTTGTTGTATAAATCTTTCTAATCCAATTTAGTCACTACCGCTCTCACATTAATATATATAGTCACCCTACCTATTAATAGATCCGGCTAAGGCTTGTCTTAATTGGTGCAATAAGTTTTGTGATTAGTCCAAAAATTTCAAATTTCACTTAACTAGACTCCTTGTTCTACTTTATTGTTTTATTGGGTATTCTCATGGTGAGGCAAGACAATGTGATGTTCATCTGCAAATATTGAGACTCCCATGTATACTTTTGTTGGTCCAACTAATGGTATCTTCGGTTAAGATTTCCACCACTAATTTATGATTTTTATTCTCCCTATGCTAACTCGGTTAGCCTAATTGTGTCTAACATCTAGGTGTTATCAATACCATGAAGGACTAGGTCTAACAAACAAAATCAAGTAAAGATGAACATAATACGCAAAAGCAATCAAGCAAACAAAAGTAATTTCAAATACCAAGTAAAATTAAATTAAAACTTCGTAAGCAATCCCAGCCTTCTAGGACCGGCGCCCACACCTTCTGGGACCAATTTGGCCCGGTCCCAGAAGGATCCCCTGAAAATACAAGCGACACCCCTTCTCCTCTTCCTCCTGCGCGCATTTTGTGTTAGGTCTCCCGCAAAAAAAAAGAAAATAAAATCGGTGCCACGAAATTGTCGCACGCCATGCACTTCAGAAACCAGTAACGTCAGCAGGATAGTCATCAATGACGAAGCAACTGCGACCCATTTTGATCATCTGAGACTGACGCCCACCTTCTGCAACCAGCACTTCACCCATCTGTGACCCATTTGATGGGTCGCAGAAGGATATTTCTGCTGTAGTGAACCAAGTGGAGAGATGAGTTTATTTCTGTTTGGGAGGCTTATATAGGCTCTCCACAGGTCTAGGTGCGCTTCTATTTATACTTGCTCCTCAAGTTCTGATAAGTTCTGAACTATTTGGAGTTCAAAAACGTGCCATAACTGTTCGCAGCATTAGGCGGAATACGGACCATACTGGCAGGTAACATAGCATATGAGGTCTTGACAACAGTTCATATTTTGGCCACAAATCGGTCATCCGGACTTCAACAAATTTCATTACCTGCTGCTGGGACTAACTGAAAGTCAGATCCGGACAAGATTAATATTTTTTTGACAGATTGTTTAAATAGGTGTGATTATTTTTTGTGTTAAACAGATGTGTATTTTTACAAAAAATTTAATTGCTTTTGTATATTCTTTTCTTCTTTTAAATAGGTGAAATTTATTGTTGAAATAAGTGTGATTATTTTGTGTGAAATATGTGTGTTTTTACAATATTTCTAATTATTTTTGTATATTTTGTTCTTCTTTTAAACGGGTGAAATTTATTGATGAAATAGGTGTGACTATTTTGTGTATTTTTACAATATTTTTAGTTATTTTTATATATTTTTCTTCTTCTTTTAAATAGGTGAAATTTAAATTAAAAGATTTTTTAAAATAAATCAAAATTTCCCATAACTAATTCCATGATGCAACCGAACACTCATTTCAATAAATTTTCATAAATAATTCTGTGCGTACCCTTGTCTATGCGTTCTCACTTTTTAAAAAGTGAATTCTCATCCCTACCAATTCTAATCCTACATAATTCTGTGATAAATGAACAGGTCCTAAGAGTATTGTAAACCTCTTACATCATGGGAAATGAAGGAAATGTATTCAGACTAGCTAAAACCCTGAATTCTACCCTGATTAGCTTGGTACTGGGCCAGGTTTGCTTGACCTCTGCATGAGCATTATTGAGCACGCCAGTCGACACTTAACGGCGATTGCCTAGTCAGAAAGAGATTGGCGAGTTCTTGAGAATCATCTATATGGATCACACATAGGCAGGTGCGGAGCTACAGTCAATCAGGGGTGGATTTTGAAAAACAATTTTAATCTATTTATAATGGAGTATTATCTATCATGTCTGAGCTAGTTGCCTACTCCTGTCGAAGTGCAGTCTAATTCATGAGTTTTGTAAGATTGGAACGTTCATTTGTGTTGGCCACTGGGCTGTGAATTTTTGTTTTATGGAGTGTTGTTTTGGAAATAGAACGAAAAGATATATGTGGGGAAAAAGGCATGACATGATGGGACCACAATAAAAAATAGTAGAAAATCTGTAATTCAATTGAATGGGCCGAATTTGTTAAGATCTCATATTTTTTTTGTTGAAGCTTGCAATTAATAATTGGGTCTTTTCTTATTTACTATTTAATTTACGTTTTCATTTTAATTTTAATTGTAGTTTGACTACTGTTTTTTATGTTTCAATTAAAATTTGAATTTGCTTTTTAATTTATTTAGTTTAAACAGTTTATAATACAAGAGCTTTTTATTATTTTCTAATGATTGTAATTACTATATTAGTATATTTATAGTAAAATCTTTCATCCTAATTTTAAAAATAAATTTTTGAATGTCAATATTATACTTAGAGCGGGTAAATATACTTATTTACACTACTGGAAGAGCTCAATATTGTGTACATTATTGATTTCACCGAGTTTACGGCAACACTTTGTTCAATTAAAAAATTATCATAGCTTCAATCAAAAAAATAAAAATTAATAATATTTTTTCTGCCTGCCCTGATAAAAATTTTGGCTACGCTACTGCACATAGGGGTGTAAACAGAGCGGATAATACTAATACCGTATCTGTATTCGTCTTTCAATGAGCGGATACGGATACGGATAGTAAATGGATATCAAAATTTAAAACCATATCTGTCTTAAACAAATACGGATACAGAGCAGATAATCTACGTATACAGATACGAGACAAATAATTGTCAGATAATTGAGTTATGTACTTTAAGATACAAAAGAGTGACTTGTTGTTGGCTTGAAACAATTACTAAACCAATTTAGCAGAGACTAAAAACATATTACATACATTCACGAGCTAAAGTCTTGAATAGAAAAGAATTGAGAAAAGAAATGGAGGTAAAAAGGAAAGGAAATTGTATTATTAGCACTATCACCAACGAAAAAGAGATTAAATTGAAAATCATATCGTATTATCATTTATACCATAACCAAGACTGAAATGAATATGAGATGATATATAACAACTTCTATCCGAAATAGTAAAGTCAAAGCTAATTGAAGTAATTTTGGATCAGATAATTACAGATACAGATACGGATATTCACCTTTATGAAATTATCCGTATCCGTATTTGTAACCGCCATTTTTTCACCATATGTAAAAATTACTCATGATTGGGTTGCATGTACATTGTACACCAAGCATATATACTCATGATTTTCAGGTCTTGCAACAAAGTATAAGTTACCTCTTGAGTTGGGATGGGCTTTGTTCTATGAGGAGGGTTCAAATGCATTCATATTTTATGTCTTCATTATGTTTCAATTTTTAAAATTTTAAATAATTCAACATTTAAAACTTAAAAGTTAAAATAAAACCGTTGGATATGATCTACACCATTTTATCTATGCATATATAAAAAAAATTATGGCATTTCAATATTATTTTGGTTGTTATCAAAATCTTGTATGAAACATACTAATGTGGATAATTTTTAGACGTTGATTTTTCAACTTATTGATTCACATAAAAATAAAATTGAAATGTGATAATTTTTTATGATCACGTAGAGAAAATAACATAGATTACATGTAACAATTTTATTTTGAATTTTGAGTTATTAAAGTTTTAAAAAATGAAGGCATAATAGAGACACTTAAACCCTCGTCTTGTTCTATTAGCTATTTATAGTCTTTGTATGGTGCCTTTTGCCTTATGACGTCGCCCCGGTTTTCAGTTTTCACATTTCACATTAATTATAATACATACATATTTCACACAAAATAATCACACTTATTTCAACAATAATTATAAGTGTAGACCTTTCAGGCTTTCACATTAATTAATGTGTAGACCTTTGTATGGTGTAGACCTTTCACATTAATAAGGCACATTAATTTTATGTGTGAAAGGTCTACACATTAATTAAATGTGTGTATTTTTTTAGAAAATTTATTTTTGAAATTCTATAATTCACATTAATTATGTTTTTATAAATTATGCACTATCTCTATGCCTACAATTTTATTTGTATTTAATAATATTGTAATTTTAAATTTAGCATCCATGTAATTGTTAACTAAAACCAATTGTATTATTTATAGAAAGATTGCTAATTTAGTAATCTTATTTTAACAATTACTTCACATTTCTGTAATTAAAATTACAATTGTCATAGCCACTTTTGCAATTATTTTTATGTTAGATACTGAGATATATATACTTTATTAAGTTGAAGATGAAACAAATTCAGCGGGACGTAAAAAAGCCAATTTGGATTTTTGCTTTTACAGTTGGGCCGTTTGCCCAAGTATTTTGGGCCTAATATTAATTTGACTAGCCTTTCTCTCTGATTTAACCGACGTGTAGGCGAAGCCTACAAGACAGAGAGCAATCTTTCTAACTTAAAAAGGAAATTCAAATATAATATTCATTATAACTTTGAGCTTGGATTCTTTGTAATTAAAATTTTAAAATTAACTATGTTATCATCTAAATTATTTATTAGTAATAGTTTTATATTTTATTAATTAATTAAATATATATATTAATATTAATAAAAAAAATAATATGTATGTCCTCTGGCCAGTAGGGACGAAAACAGTATGAATAATATTCAAGCCGTATTTTATTTGTATTCAAAAAATTAGATGTGAATATCAGTATGAATATGGATACTGATATGGTTTTATCTTTCAATTATCCTTATCCAAACAATTATATTTAGATAAACATTATAAATATTAATATTTTTTATTATTTTAAAAAATATCCGATTCAATCCGTATCCATATTTATATTCGACTAATATCTGAACTGTATTAAAAAAAATATATATGAAGATGATTTTACCACTATCCACTCCGTTTTTACACCTACTTCTAGGGGACCATGGTTGCTTAGTCAGAGACCTCCGAATAATAAAAGAGCATGACTTGGTTTCCAACCTGGTCCTATAGGGGACCGTGGCCACCTCCTCTTATTGAATGCAAAAGTTGACAAGTACACCGGGTTCCGGGAGGCCAGGACACGAATTTTTTTGATAAATCATGATTAAGAAAATCATTTTTATTAAACCAACATGATTGTTTTTTTTTTTTTGAAAAACTACAAAGACCAAACGGAACATTCAATCTCCACTTTTCCCTTTTTTCCATACCAAATGGTATGTTCGGTCTCAACAATTCTCAAACTTTTTTATACGGGAAAATGACCATCGCCACAAAAGATCTGAAAATGGCCAGGCCCTAGAAGCCATTCAGTCTTGTGGGTTTTGTTAATTTCTGCACATCCATCTCTGTTTGTGTGGCTCCTCCCATTTCTCTCTTCCTCTCTTCCTTTCTCTTGTTAAGTCACCGTTGGATCAACAATTTTGTAAAATATTTAATAAATAGTAAAAAAATTCAGAAAAATGTAAAATTTGATCTCCAAGCACATATTAATATGAAAAACAAGATGAACAGTTCGGATCGACCGTTTGGATTTTGAAAAGTCGAATTTGGACCGTATGTATTTCGGCTCATATACATTCGAATGCGCATTAGTCTCTCTCTCTCTCTCTCTCTCTCTCTCTCTATATATATATATATATATATATATAGTAAGGCTTGGGTGCTATGGATAACATAGAGGCCTCTATGCTACGGCTCAATATTTGAGTTTTTAAAATTCAAACGGTTGATCCGAACCATTCATCTTATTCTCCATATTAATATCTGCTTGGAGACCAAATTTTACATTTTTCTGAATTTTTTACTATTTATTAAGTATTTTACAAAATTGTTGATCCAACGATGGCTGCACAAAACAGTAAAACCGTTAGATTAGCGATTTTCAAAGTGGCTTAATAAATAGTAAAAAAATTCAGAAAATTATAAAATTTGGTCTCCAAGCAGATATTAATATAGAGAATAAGATGAATGGTTCAGATCGACCGTTTGGATTTTGAAAACTCGAATATTGACCTGTAGCATAGAGGCCTCTATGCTATCCATAGCACCCAAGCCTTTCTCTCTCTCTCTCTCTCTCTATATATATATATATATATATATTTATATATATATATATATATAGGTTGGCTAATATCAAATCGATTGTTCCTGAGGTCCCGTACAACTAAGTCGTTTTTTTAATTTTCAAAGTCCAAAAGGTCGATCCAAACAATTAGATGTGATCTCTATATTAAAATGTTCTTGGAGACCAAATTTTACATTTTTTTTCTGAATTTTTTACTATTTATTAAGTCACTTTGAAAATCGTTGATTCACCGTAACTTTGAAAATCGTTAATCCAACGGTGACTTATGATTAAATGCATTGGCATGTAATTCCAACACATTTTTGTTTTCATTTTGAAATACATTAGGTTAGTGCTATATTGCAAACCAAACATTTTGTAAAAAAAAAAAAAGGGATTAGGTTTAGGGTTTAACATAAATAGCATCATTTGTACTATTCTTAAATAAATAAAGCTCAACCTTTTAAAACTTCAAATTGTTTAACAAAATTTTATAATTGCCTATAGCTAAGTAGAGGAGGATTCCAATGTCTCATTTTTTTATACCTCATCATAACTCATATTTTATATCTTTATTTTCTTCATATTGAAAGTCTAAATTATCGATCTGAACCGTTCAACATGATATCCATACTAAAATATTGTTAGGGATGAAATTTTATATTTTTTGAAATCTTTTTGCTATTTTTTAAGATGGGTAGAAAATCACTGTTTTTTGAATGGTTCAAAAACAGTGATTTTGTACCTATCTTAAAAAATAGCAAAAAAATTTCAAAAAATATAAATTTTATATCCATGCATATTTTAGTATAAATATTTTGTTGAACGGTTTGGATCAACAATTTGAACTTTAAAAACGAAAATATAAAATATGAGGTATGATGAGATATAAAAAAAATGAGACATTTGAACCCTCCTCATCTAAATAACTACAAGTATATTATAATTTTTTTCCTCAAGTGTTGTGAATTTGGAACATTTGTCAACAAAAATATTATTATTGTTGTTTTCTCTGCTGCTGCTGTTGTTGATTTATCATAATCAAGTCATTCAACTTTCTATTTGTTTCAAATTGGTCATCATTCTATAACTTTTCCATCCAAAATACTAACAAAATATTCTTATTATATCAGTATTTTTGACAGAATATGCTTATTCTATTAAAATTTTGGACAAAATAAGCATAGTCCGTTAGTATCTTGGATAGAATGGACATATTTCATTAGCATTTTGAAAAAAAAATTATAAATGGTAAATTTAAGACAAATTAAAGTTGAGTGACTTAATAAAATTTAGTGACCTCTAACGAAATTTACCTATATAATTTTTATGCACGAATTTCCAAATAAATAAATGTGTGACATTGAAATTGCCGAGTTCTGTGATTATTTGGAATCACATCAGATTTACTTCCACCTCCTCTAAAAGCACTCAATGCCCCTCATGAGTCATGACCCCACCCCTCGTAGATACGGACCGCCCGATCTTTTAATATTCGTGAAGACTCTGATTGAGCTGTCTGTATCTAAAAAAATTAATCCCCCACACCCCACCGCCTCCTGCTACCTACACTGGCAATCCCACCAAAAATCTCCTGTCACTTCACATTATACCAGACCCCAACTACGGTACGCGGTACGCCCCTTCAGCCAAATCAATGTCTCTCTGTTCAATTCACCATTTAAATCTAGAGGGACCACATGTGTGGCAGCTTCTGTCACATTTCTCAGAAAAAAAAAAAAAAAAAAAATCTAGAGGGGACTGCAACAACAGTCTACAGCTTAGAGTATACCTTCATTCTGACCCGATACCAGGTACTATTATCAGTATCACCATGTACTATGCCAGTGAATGGTGTAAATATCTTGTAAAAATTTAATTGAAGGTAGTGCATCGGTTCGACTGTTCCAGCATATCCGTATGAAATAAAAAGGACCAGTATTATAAATACGTCAATAATGTACTACTGAACACATTACATATTTATTTTGATTGAAATTATTAAAGTAAGTTGTTTTAATACAAGCAACGTAGTGAATGCGATGAAAGAAAGCAGAAAAATCAAATACTTCCATTAAGTTATCCCTGGAGGCAGGAAATAAAAGAAATGATTTCTATCTGTAATTACTCTATGAATTTAAGTTTTGTTCAACTTGCTGGCTTCCAGGATTCTTTGGAATGATATTTTCATGCAAGAGGTTAGGTGCTGGGAATTTATGAAGCCTTGCTGTGCACCCATGACCACCTTTAATTTCCCCATGTAGCTCACAACTGTAATTGTTAGACTCTGCAACCAACACATGTAATCAATTAGCAACAACTTATTAGCCCTCTTAACTATACATATCATGTCTGTCTGAAATAATATAAGAGTAATTTACCGCAGGGACCATTTCAGGTTACAAATGTTCCTATTTGGTGAATGCAGGTTAATTTTCTTTATGATTAGGTAGAACAATTAAAAATAATAAGAAAAATTAATGAAGGTTGATCGAAGGGTGGCGAAATGTCTAAAAGACATATTAGGAAAAAATTCAAAATGTAGCTGCCCAGAAAAAAAAATTTGAAGAAACAAAATCAATATTGTTTGCAGTTTTGATAATGAGCAACTCTCTAACCAAAACTGAAGCATAATACTGTCAAAATTAATATGTGATTTTCAGTTGAAGTGATTTGGTTGATTGTTTCTTACCTGAGGAACCCCAACAACCATGAAATGGAAGCTCTTAACAGGATGACCAGCAATTATCATCTGTTCCATGGGTCCCATCAAGTTCGAGATAGTCATGCTTGTGTTCTTCAAGGTAGCGTGTATATACTTAGCAGTCACCTGTAAATAAAAAGGAAAATAATAACAATGCTATTATTCAAATTTATCATTCTATATAATGAAGATTAGATCTCTCCTTCATTTTAGATATAAATAAGTGTCTAATTTATTACCTCAGGGCCTCTTATTTTTCTCATAAATTCCAGAAACCTCCCTGTGAGGAAGACACAGAGAGAACTCCTCTTTGATTTGATTATTTTTCTCGCAGAGGTTACGAAGAAGAGTGGATCTACTTCCTTTGCATTTTCACATTTTGGTATGGTGGCATGGAGAAATCCAAAGTTATTTCCCCAGGGAGTTCTGGCCTTCGGCTTAGTCAACTCTTCAAGTGTCTGGTAACTGTTAACATTTCGCGTGTTGAGCAACACGAGTGCAGTCACCTTGCTGGCATTGGTATCATGGCCACAGCCTAGCATGTAGAGATGTAGTCCATAAAAGACGACCCCACTAATGACATCATTTATTGTCTGAAAAATTACAAATAGGAGCCAATGTTAAGAAATATTCTTCCTTCTTTTCAAATAATTTGAAATTTACGAGTCCCTGCAAGTAAAATTTTGGGAAGACCAATTTTGTCTTCTTCTTTTTTATTCTCAATTCATCTTTTTTTCTTCTATGAAGATGATGAGTAAGGGAGTAATTTATCGGTTTCAACTTTGAAATGAACAGAACCAAATTTGCAGAAGGTAAATGAAATAATAAGCTTTCCAAGTTTTAGACAAACATACCCCACCAATTTTGTCCTTAATTCGCTTAATATCATCTAAGCCAAATTCATTGCTGCAGATGCTAACAGGTCTAAACTCAACTCCAATTTCACCCGATCTCACCGGACTCAAGTCATCCTCCCCAAGAGTGCTTTTCCAAAGGCTCCAACCAAAGTCCTTGACTGTGTTTAAGCCCATCGATATGCCTCTTATCGTATTACTCCAAAGAGATCTCTTTTTTGACATTTTTGCCTTATGGGATGGGAAGGTTAGGGGCTTTGAAGGATCATCAGCCCGTTGAACACAGGAAAATAGTGCACCCATGAGAGAGAACCCGTCACCGAGGGCATGATGGAGTTTAAATACCACTATACCTACAATGGTGCTAGTTTAGTTCAAAATGTTCTGCGCGCAATATTAATAATACCCTCTGTTAATGGTTGTATTTGTGAAGTTTTGCGGAAATATATTATTTTAGAATGTAAATTAAAATGAAACGAGGAAAGTAGTAAAGAAAATATTAGCCCTTGATCAGCTTACATAGAAATCTAGAACTATCCTTCACAAAAGTATTTTAAAATGGCAAACTTAATAATTACAAGAGAATAGCAGGCAGTGAACACATACCTTGTGCAGTTTTGGTTGGGTATTTGATTATGTGAATTTCCCACAATGGCTTTGATTGTGAAAGCTGATTGAGTGCAATTTTAGACATGTAGTCATCCACATAGTCGTCATAGAGCTCCAATTTGGGAGGGAAAGAAGGGATGTTTATGTGGTCTTCTAAATTGACTTTGACCTTTTTCCATCTTGTTACACCATTTTCATCTTTAATCTGCTTGAGAAAAAAAATGGTTAATGTACAGACAAATTTTCTTTAAAAAAAAATATTGCGGTGTGATGTGGGAGAGACAACAAGCTATCAAAATCCTACAATGTCAAACCAAGCGATACAAATTGATACATAAACAAAATAAGCATTTTTTTAAAAGATCACAAACGAAGCAAAAATTGATCATTTTTATCTTTTCTTTTCATGATCCTAATTAATATCAATTTAGTAAATTTTGGTAAGCGTGATTATATAGATGAAATAAATACATAGGAGATAATAGGAACATCTGCTGAACCGTGCTAAAGATAAAAATGGATTGGCATCAATTATTTTGAATTTGGATTGACATCGATTCAGAGCATCGTACAGGAAAAGAATGACAAGGTAGGTAAGAGAAGTAATGCTCTACTTTCAAATAAATAGCAATCACTCCTTGGTTGTTTCTCCAACTACCAAATTACAAAAGTTAAAAGGTTAAATCAAGTAGCTATCACCAACACGCAAGAGGAGTACTTCTAAAGTTTACTTAGAAAGAATTCGATTTATGCAACATCATTATTTTTTCAAGAAAATAAAATTCATGCACCAGTCGTGGCTCGTGTAGTAAAGAAAAGAATATATGTACTAATTTGTCTAACGCTGCTTTGAACTAGAACAATGTCTAACGCTGCTTTGAAAAGAATATATGTACTAACAATTAGAAACTAGATAAATGCCACAAAGAAAGAACAATGTATAAGAAATGGCAATACAAAGGGGATAGAAATATGAGTAGAAATTGACCATAATGGAAGAGAAGCGTGGATTGATTGGTAGGAATATATTCTCAAGTGTATCAACTGTAGGTGAGTCATCGATTGGTATCTCCGACTCGAAAACCGCCAAGACACTAACTGAGAGTGCCGAGCTATTGAAATACTGCCCTGTCGGGCTCACCGGAGGCTCCTCTTCCCATAAGAGGCATTGATCCTTAGATTTTTCCATTTTCTTCTCTAACGTTCAATACCCCTTTAGAAATGTACACTAGCTACTTCACTTCTACAAAACTGTCTGAGCACTATTTATAGGCCACCGCTGGTTTGAGATGTGGAACAGAGGTGAGGTGACAGTTTGAAACAGAGCTGGAGCCTCACGTTATTCATGCGGGAAACTTTTTCAACACGCACATGAATAAAAAGAGTAAAAAATAAATAAAACTAGAAAGGAACAAAATAAAAACAGAATGAAGTGCTAGCATGAGCGTGAGCTTTTTTTTTTTTTAGTAAAAATTGAAGATCAAGCCACTTAATTATTTAATATTTTTATTATTACAACAAATAATTTTTTTATTTAGTTTTCGAACACACGACTTCTCATATATAAATCATGCGTTTTTGCCACTAGACTAAACGCTCGTTCTTGCATGAACATGATTTAAATCGTCTACTTAAATGATGAAATAAAGTTTTTATTGTGGTTTGTGTGGAAGCAAAGGAATGAGAAGGTTTTTAGAAATAAGGTGTTGCCTTCAATGAATTTAGTTGATCGAATTCATAAAGGAATTTTGCAGATGAAATTTTGCAATAACAAATTAATGTAGATATGGAAGGTTGTAAGGAGAGACAATGACTCTAATTTTTATTATTGCTATTTCATTTTTGAATTTGGTAGCTTCTACCAACATTATAAAAAAAACATTAAAGTTTTCATCTTGATGTACTCGATGAGTCACATTTAAACTTCTATTTTTTTTTTATTGTATTGTACAAGTATATCAAGAGGTTAGGAAATAAATTATTTTGATACGTACTTTACTTTTCAATAGCTTTTTTATTTCTTGATTTAAATAAACAAAAAATAATGTTGTTGATCTTATTTTTTTTAATAATGTTTGATAAAATTAAGGGTCTGTTCAATTGTCACATTATTATGCAGAATCAGATTTTATAGTTTGCAAACCTATATATTAATTTACGGAAACTCATACCCTATTAGTTTGTACTGGAGATCGATATACCGAAATGAATGTTTAGTTATACCCTAAAACTAGTTGTGGTAAAACCTATATTTGATTATATATACTGACATTAAATTTACTAGAATCAAAATTAAGAAATTAAATAAAGTTAATAAAAATGATTTGAATAAACAAAATAAAGCACTAAAAACATTCAAATTGTAAAATGATGGAACATACAAAGGTAAAACATTAATTACTACTTTAAGTAAAGTACTATGTTTAATTTTATAACTTCTTTAACATAAAAATATCTGAAAGAAAAAATCATATTCGAAGATGTAAAAAGATTTCCCCAGGGAAATTTTTTTCCTATGATCGAGGCTGATTTTTTCAAAATTTTCCATACAAAATCTGACTTGCTGCACAGGCCCCATGTGCATAAACAATTTTTTCTTCAAAAAGAACATATCGGAAAACAGCATTTGCGTGTGTGATATGTATAGGTGCACATGTATTTGTATATGTATGATGCGTATATAGATCTATATTCACGAGGAGACACATATGTATTAATAATGCAATGCAGAATACAAACTTCATCCCAACAGATAACAACAATCGCGGTGTGATTCATACATTAAAGTCCTGTTCGGATGACATGAGAAATCTAAATACGGAAAGAAATGGGCATTGGACAGTCTGGAGCATAGTGACAAGATAACCGAATTTTTGAATTATATCCGTTTAATTCTTTTTTGGAGTGATACCGAATCGAACGCTGAATTCTACGGTTGATCGAACTAAACCCGAATAATTCCCGAATTTTACGAACTTTTTCTGAATTTTATGAATTATTCACGAAATTTTCCTGAATTTTTCCAAGAACAATTATTTTTTTGGTTTTTTTTTTTTGCTCCCTTGCAGAACTGAGATTTCTGATCCGAATAATTATGAATTATTCCCAAATAATACTCAAATTATTTCCGAATCACAAATTTTTGATCTCGCCGAACCAAACCCGAATAATTCATTTGTCACTATGGTCTGGAGTAGGTTTCTCAACTCTCTGTTTGGATGACAATTCTTTTACGAAATGAGATTTTGTTACTTTTGTCATCCTTCATCTCAACCAATGTAAACTGGTAGGAAAAAAAATAATGAAGTCAGACTAATTAATTGTATTTTTTTTTCCACGGTGGAAGAGTTAGATCATTTTCTAATTTAAACTGACTTAATGTGGTGTTATTTTTAAAATTTGTCTTTCTACTGGACAAAACAAAAAAAAAATTAAAAATACAAAAAAGAAGGAATAGAAAACTAATTTTTGGTCTAGTAGCAAAGATAATGCTCTCCGTGTATAATGTCACAAATTCAAAACTCATAAAAAGCAAAAAAAAATTTCTGTATCATTCATAATCTGTAGGTCTTACAATAGTTCAATCCTCACACTGTCACACAGCTATCCAATTCCTCAAAACTTAAATACAAACCCTGTTCTATCCTATTCCAACCAATTTTTCTTCCCAAATTAGCTAATAGGTGGGTCATTTGCTGTCTTGTATCATTTGTCACAACGAGCTGCACTTAGTTGAGAGACCCTAAAAATTTGCAGTAGCCAAGCTTCCCACAGGAGCTATCAACCAACCCTGTTCTATCCTATTCCAACCAACTTTTCAATCAATGCTTCAGTACATACCTCTTCAAGTTATGTCTTAGTTTTTATTTGTGGGACATAAAAAAAAAATGTTGTTCAAACAGGAGCAGCACATCCTTGTAATTATATTTTCTACATTACAATATTAGCCTAATTATTTTTTTTATAATTTTTTATTTTAAATAAGTGAGAAGTTTAGATAGAAATATATATTTTTAAAATAAATGAAGATTTTTCATGTCTAATTTTGCAGTACGACTGATCACTCAATTCAGCATATTCTCATAATTTATTTTGTGTGTATATATTCATGTCATGAGTATGAGTTCCTACAAATTAACTAGCGGGTTTCCGACAGGGGCAAAGCTACAGCCACGTAGGTAGGCGGTTATCTAACTTTGAATTTTGAAAAACGCTACATTCTTATGTATAATTGGGTTAGATTTTAATTTGTCTATTTCTGAATTTATATATTTTTTTTTCTTTTTGCATACTTCTAATTAGATCTCAAGTCTCAATGAATTAGTCTGGAGCATTGAATAAGAAACTTTACTATAAGGCTCTAGGTTTTCAATTTGGAACATAATATTGAAGTGTTTTTTAGAAAGAGGTGTGCTGCTAGGAAAATGATATGGTTAATATGATTTTTGCGTAGACTCGTTTTATTATATATTTTTTTGAAAATTTTTATTGGTAGAAATAATTAAAAAATAAGAAAGAGAAATGAAAAGAGTACAACAGTTGTAATATTAATAGTACTAGCAGAGTAGCAAAATCTGATCCAAAATTTGAAGCCTAATTGGAGATTCCAGTCC
The DNA here is from genome assembly GCA_033356055.1 of Carex pumila. NCBI lineage: Eukaryota > Viridiplantae > Streptophyta > Magnoliopsida > Poales > Cyperaceae > Carex > Carex pumila. Next base: position 69,695 of record JARJHM010000547.1, on the reverse strand, counting down.
AAAACAATTTTTTTCCCCATCAACATGAAAAGTTGTCTTGTAATATATTAGGACCGGTTGTTGTAATCACATTTATTAATACAAGTACACAGCATTTACCAAGTTTTTAAAAAATAAAAAATCATGGAAAGTTGCTCGGAATTGGAAGAATGAAGAAATCTGGTCCTTTTTTTTTTTTTTTTTTGGAGCTGGAATTGTAAATCCGGTCCAATTCTTTGCATTTTTTTTTCATCCATTGAAAAAGAGAGAGAGGGTCCCACTGTTTGTCTGTTTGATAAGGTTTCTGATTTGGACAGATCCTGCAGCCTCCTATATTCAGGATTTTCAATGACAGTTCCAGTTTAAAGAGTGTGATATGAAAGGAAATTAAAAGAAAAAAAAATATTTGAACCGGAATTTAGACTTCAAACTTTGAATCAGATTTTGCTATTCCATTATTATTATCAATATTATAACTCCACTTTTTTTGTTTCTCTCTTATTTTCTAATAATTTATACTAATGAAAATTCTCTATTATTCCAACACTTTTAAATTTGTTCCATGGTTCAAGATGGATCAGATTCGGTTATATAAACTGAGGACATTTATTTACCTATTCTTACAAAGTAACATGTATCTATTTCTGAACTGCTGTGCTTACTTCTTAGGCGCTCTCAATATAACGGATCAATTTCATATATTTTTATGAATTGCCACATTAGATGTCGTAAAAACATACCATGCAAATCATAATTTAAACTAGTGGATTCCTCCGTAGGACCGTATGTCCATTTTGACTTATATTTTACTCCGAAATTTTTAAATATACTATTTGTTTAAAAAAAAAAAAAAAAGACCTTCTCTGATTAAATATATAGATATATATATATATAGGGTCCAGTTAATTTGCTGTCGGCAGCATTTTAGTCGAAGGTGTTGCCACTGTTTTTTCTATTTTTTTATGTTCAAACAACAAATCTAAACCGTTAGATGTTTAATCTATATTATAATCTACTTGGAGACCAATTTTACATTTTTTGGAATTTGTTTACTATTTATTAAGCTGGTTTGAAAACCGCTGATTTCAATGCTGCAGAAATTTACTGAAATCAGCAGTTTTCAAACCAGCTTAATAAATAGTAAACAAATTCCAAAAAATGTAAAATTTGGTCTCCAAGTAGATTATAATATAGATTAAACATCTAACGGTTTAGATTTGTTGTTTGAACATAAAAAAATAGAAAAAACAGTGGCAGCACCTCCGGCTAAAATGCTGCCGGCAGCAAATTAGCCGGACCCTATATATATATAGAGAGAGAGAGAGATGGGATACGGTGAGTTGCGAAGTAAAGTGACTATTTTACTTCGCGCTCGCATTTTGCGATTTTAAAATTTAAAACGTCGATCTGAACTGTTCATCTTGTTCTTCATATTAAAATGTGCTTGGAGACAAAATTTTACATTTTTTGGAATTATTTTACTATTTATTAAGTAATTTTGAAAGTTGCTGATCTGATGGTTCAGAAAATTTTACTGTTCACAACAAAATGGCAATTTTAAAAAATGTTTAATAAATAGTAAAAAAATTCCAAAAAATATATAATTTGGTCTCCAAGCATATTTCAATATGGATTAAACATCTAACGGTTCAGATCAGTCATTTGCACTTTCAAAATAAAAATACGGCGTGAAGTAGAAACGCGTTTTATTTCGCAACTCACTGGAGCCCATCTCATTTATATATATATATATATATATATATATAGGTTTTGGCTAATATGCTATGGGTAGCTAAGAGGCATCTGTGCTACAGCTCAGATTTCGAGTTTTCAAAATCCTAATGGTCGATCCGAACCGTTCATCTTGTTCTCCATATTAATATGTGCTTGGAGACCAAATTTTACATTTTTCTGAATTTTTTTACTATTTATTAAGCCACTTTGAAAACCGCTGATCCAACGGTAGTTTCTGGTTTTACTGTTGGGTTAAGCCACCGTTGGATCAGGGGTTTTCAAAGTGGCTTAATAAATAGTAAAAAAATTCAGAAAAATATAAAATTTGGTCTCCAAACACATATTAATATAGAGAACAAGATGAACGGTTCGGATCGACCATTAGAATTTTGAAAACTCAAAATCCGAGCCGTAGCATGGAAGCCTCTTAGCTACCCATAGCACCGTAGCCACGTCCTTTACGTACGGAAGTCTAAATTTATATATACTCGCTAATAGCTTTCCGGTGTTCTTTCTAGCTCACAGAACTTGCTTGCTTTTTTTCCATTTCTTCGAAGAACTTTCTAAACCTCTTATTTAATTACCATATACTCAATTTGTTGTTAGTTCTGATTTTTTACCATTTTTAAATGTCATTTTTTTGGATTAAATGATTGTTGATTGGTTATGTTTTTATTTTTTTTCCAATTTATTTTAATATCATTAATGGATAGTGTTTAATATTTATTAATTTTATTAGTCCATTTGTTTATAAAAGTGTGCCTTTTGTATGGGATTATTTTTTGTTCTATTAGAATATATTTTGTTGTAATGTACAGACATGATACTAATATTATGTTGTACGTTTGTATTTAATAGTTTATATAAGTGATTCTTTTGTCTTAACATATTTGAACAAATCATTGTTTTTATATTTATCTATAATTTTATACAGCAGACTATTATTTGAGTGTAATATTTTTTTTAACTATAATTTTGTACAAAGAAAATTTATTTTCTGAATAAAAAATAAGATTATCTTGAAAATATACGAGATTCAGTCTGATTTAGCTGATTCGTATTGATTTTGATTTCTATTCCATAGTCAACTTATCGATTCCACTTGCGATTCCGATTTTTAGAATTGTGATTTTATCTTGACATTTCTAATGGATTGTTTTAAAATAAAAAGGGATCTTCATTTTTAAGAAAGGGTGTATTCGCAATTTTAATTATTAAGAATAAAAATAATAATAAACTAATAATGACGAGAGTTCAAATGTCTTCATTTTTTGTGTTTTCATCGTGCCTTCATTTTTAAAACTTTAATAACTCAAAATTTAAAACTTAAAAATCAAAATAAAACCGTTGAATGTGATCTATGTTATATTCTCCCGATTTTTTTTATAAATATCCAAAAAAATAACCAAAGTTGGGTACAATTTCGAAATCTACCGAAACCGGAAAAAAAATTTCTGGTAATTCAGTCTAAAACTGAAAAAAAAAATCGGTTTTAGAATTCCAAAATCAGCAACTAAAAAAAAAACTATAAATTTTTCCGGTTTCAATATTCTTTTTTTTCAGATTTTTTTATTTAAGTAGAAATATTTATAATTTATTTATTTTTTTTATTGAAATGTTATAAATATTTAATATATTTCTTTAAAAATAGATGGAACACTATATAATTTGATTTATTAGAAAGATTGCTACAAATAACCCAGATCAACATTTGTTATACCGGATTTTTTGCGGCTGTAAGGAAAATTAATATATTTATTTATGAGTTATTGGAAGAAAATAAAAATGCTTGGATTCTGAGTTATTGATCACAGTTTAAAAGTCACTTCTAGATAATACATAAAATATTGTAATCTTTCTAGTACATTTAATTTATAAAAATTTGTATCTATTTTGATAATTCTTTTGAATAATAATTATTAAATAACTTAAATTTTTTATTTTTTTAAATAGATACCACTTTTTAGAAATTAAATGTTCTAGAAAGATGATAATATTTTATGTGTTTACTTGGAACTGACTTTTGAACTGGGATCAATAACTTAGAATCCCAATATATTTTTTTCAATAACACATAAATAAATATATTAATTTTTCTTACAACCACAAAAAATCCGGAATGAAAATGTTGATTCGGGTTATTTATAGCAGTCTTTATAATAAATCAAATTATATAGTATTTCATATATTTTCAAAGAAATATATTAAATATTTCTAATATTTCAATACAATAAATAAATAAATTATAAATATTTCTATTTAAATAAAAAAAATCTGAAAAAAGAAAAAAAATATTGAAACCGGAAATTTTTTTTACTGTTTCTTTTTTTTAGCCATTGGTTTTGGAATTTTAAAACCAAATTTTATTTTTGGTTTTAGACAGAATTATTGGAAATTTTTTTTTCTGGTTTGGATAGATTTCAAAATCATGTCCAACTTTGTTTTTTTTTTTTGGATAATTATAAAAAATTCGGTATTTTCTCTATTTTCTCATAAAAAATTATCACGTTTCAATTATGTTTTTATGTGAATCAATAAGTTGAAAATTTTTAACGTCTCTAAATTATCCACATTAGTATACTTTTTGTAAGCTCTTGATGACAACGAAAATAAAGTTGGAATGCCATAATTTTTTACACGTGTATAAATAAAATGATGTATATCATATCCAATGTTTTATTTTGACTCTTAAGTTTTAAATTTTTTTTGTTATTTAAGATTTTGAAAATAGAGACATACTGGTGGTACAAAAATTAAAGGTATTTTAACCCTCCTTATTAATAATATATATTTTTTTAAATTCTAACTAGGCTTCAAATTCTCGAACTATAAAATCTAATTCCACTCAATCCGTGACAAAGGAACATGTCCCAATCAATAGAGATCATAATTAATCAAACAATATCTAAGAAACCTAACTCAATGTAAACCGTAATGGAATCCGCTGGCATAATTATAGATGTGGGACATTTTGTTGTCTAGACCATAATGCGACAAGACAAGACAAGACAAGACAGCTGATCATTATTACATTCTCATTTCTCCAGAGGTCCTTGATATATGTAATGTGTGGGTAAGCAAAAAAAATCGTATCATATTATAATTGAAATCAAAATGAAATTATCAAGGCGCCTCGCGAGAATTAAGATAAAACATCTGCATCTAGTGACATTGTTTGAAATCCTTAATTTCTCTTGGTTAATTGAATTTGGGAAATACTTATTTAATGATCCTGCTCTTTCCCAAAGGAATTAATATACTATTTACTGATCATTTTTCCGTCACCTTTGATTGTCAGTTTCGTTTTATTTTTGACATGTTCCATGTTTTTTTTTTTTTTTTTGGTGTGTGTGTGTGTGTCTTCCACAGCCTCGTGTCTAATGAAAAAACTTGATTTTTCACCGATCCTTGGTCCCTGAACTAGACGTTTGCTAAGCCCCTAACGGGTTCAACCCGTTTTGCCCGGCCCGTATCCGTTACTCGAGCTACCCGTACCCGTTGCCCGGGTACAAACGGGTAGACGGGTAGACGGGTACGGGTAATAAACGGACCGGACAACCTAATTTGAAAAAAAACCCGTTATACCCGTACCCGTCTACCCGCCTACCCGTACCCGCCTACCCGTACCCATCTACCCGCATACCCGTACCCGCCTACCCGTATCCATCTACCCGCCTACCCGTACCCATCTACCCGCATACCCGTACCCGTACCCGTTTCACTTCAAAAAAATTTGAATTTTTTGAATTTTTTGAAAAAAAACAGAAAAAAAAAAAAAACCGGGCGGACCGGACCCGTACCCGGATACCCGGATCCGTACCCGCGGTACCCGTACCCGTCAACCCGCAACGGGTACGGGTAATAAACGGACCGGATAGAGGTTTTAGGAAAATTACCCGTCTACCCGTTACGGGTTTTACCCGTACCCAACCTACCCCTTTACCCGTCCTACCCATTATCCCTAACGAGTAACCCGAAACGGATCACGGGTTACCCGTTAGCAAACCCCTACCCTGAACTAAGAGAATAGGCAAGATCATATTTTCTTTACCTAATTCTCTCTCTTCAAACCCTCTCTAATTAATGCGTCTACATGTATTTCCTTATTTTGATATGATGTTTTCTTTTACTATTATTATTATAGTCCGTACGCAATAAATACTTTTTTTTTCTGATCCTTGTTTTTCCAGAGGAGAGTGAGGTGTCCTAACTAGTTTCACTAGACAGCGTATAAGATCGAAATACCAGATTAAACAGGTAAAGAGACTCCTCTAGGCTCTGGTTCCCTGATTTATTGGCAACACGCTACAGTGCGTTGTAATGGTTGGGCCTTGGGTTGTAAACCACGCTGGAAAACATCAAAGCGTTAAACAACACACTGTTGATTGCATTGCCAGCCCCTAAAACGCTTGTTTCAAGCTATATTTAATCAATCTAATATTGATTCAATTTAATCGGTGTTGAAATGTTGATTGAAGTACTTTAGTATTAATCTAATAAAAAATTTTAGGAATAATCCATTACATTGTTTCCAGATGAATCTATTTATGTGTTTCAAGATGAATTTATTACTTTTTTTTATTGAAAGCTACATATTGTATTTTTTTTTTTCTTGGGGATATACCATGCAAGTATGGAATAGATGGAATGACCACTCAGTAGTTAATTTACAATATATTGATAAATTTTAGTCTATAGTTACTAATATTTTCTTGATAATAAATTTATTCCTATTTAAATATTTTTTATGAATTATAAAACTTGGCAACTTCAATATCAATTGTTACTTAATAATCATTCTTTCACAATATTTTCTATGTTTTATGTATAAAAAAATAGTATTGGCAATTATAATTTATTATGAAATTAAATATCCTGTAAATTTGAATAATGCATGCAAATAAAAATAAAAACGATATAGCAGACAATTCGTATATGAATATTTAATCAAGTGTCAGCATTTAAAAAATTACCAAGTTTCCACAAAGTAAATAAGTCATATATCATAAGTATTTTAAATATACTAAAACACCTCAATTAATGTATTGTGTTAATTTAAACATAAAGATGAGCATCAAACAATAAATTTGCTCTCGGTAAAGAGAGATTATTGCCACTAATTTCATATTTATTTTTCTTTTCGGGTGATAGGGGCTGGGTTGATTCAAAATAAAAAAAAAAACTTAAACTAATTTATCACAAATTAAAAATTTAGAGGTCTCTTATAATATTACCTCTCTTTTTCTTTTTTTTTCTTATTTTGGTTTTGGAGGGCGACAGATTTGCAGGAGTAGCTACTAAGTACAGAATATTAATGCTTGTATATGAAAGCTACTAATAAGTACAGAATATTAATGCTTGCAAATGAGTACGTATGGCTAATCTGTTCCGAGCAATAAATCAAATAACATACGTCTAAACTCACAACCACACCACAATAAATGATCATATTGATTTTGAATAATTATTAAAGTCTACGCACCCCATACTTCCAAAATCCCTACCAGGAAATGATGTATTATATTCTCTGCTAATTATATGATCCTTCTTTCTCAATTTTTGCACTTTTGTCTGCATTAATTTTCATAGATATAGACACTTAAAATATAATATATCAATACTTGAAAAATAAGATATAAATACTTTGATGTGTAACTTGTTATGATCATTTTTTTTTTCAGTTCTCCAATCGTCTCCGCATCAATCTCCATCTAATGAAATAGTGGGGATCCCTTATGTTCGCATCAACTTTCTCTAATCGGCTCCACGTCATTTTTTTTAACAAAAATAGTTGACCTTATAAGTATAAATAATACTTCAATGCATAAGTATAAATAGTTAAATACTCGCAATACTTGATATTAATACTTTCCGATGTCAATCTGTGTTATATGTAAAAAAAATATTTGTAAGTATAAGTATAAATATTTGCACAACGAGATATAAATATTTGCGTGACGACAATGCTGAAACGTCATCATGGATCTCATTTGAAAGAGAAAATTGAGTAGAAAACGTTTATGGTTTTAGATTTGCAAAAATTTTCACAAATCATTAGAAAAAAGAATGAGATTGAACGGAAAAAAAAATCACCTCTATAAATGTGTATGGTCCCTCTATATAGTTTTAGTGGTCTTCCACATATATTTATGGTGCGGACACATTTTAAAAATTTAATTGGAGAGACAATTATTAATGTAACAATTATTCAAGGGATAAATATTTATGTACATATTTATTAAGAGATAATGGTGTATATAAAAAGTTTTAAAAATAAAATTGTATTAAATTTCATATATAAAATTAAGATTTTAAAATTATAGAATAACTTAGCTATTTTTGGTTAAGCCTTGAATCCGTCCCGGCAAATCGGCTTCGCTTCGTATAAAATGTGTTCTACGTGTGAAATCTATCTATAGATATAATTTGGGATGTCTCGGTTATTGTAGATGAACAGTATCATCTACAGTGACACTCTAATTCTCCTTTATTCGATCTATTTTTAACGGTTATTGATATATCGCTGATTCATTCAACATTTCCTACTTAATCGACGCGTGTCTTTCATTGTTTCTTCATCGTTCGATCGACACATTTTTTATTTTGTCGGTGTCTTCGTCTTTCCTCTTTAATTTATCTCCGTCTAAATATTTTCCCCAATGTTCTATCCTCTCCCAGCTCCATCTATTTCCTCCGATTACTCTAGAAAATCACCCCCCTTTCGCTCTCTCCCCGTCATCAACTCAACTTCCTTCCTCTCCGCTCGAGTCTCTCTTCCTCTGTTCCACTGCTCAATCAATTGAAGAAATCACTCTCCTCTTTTGAGCTCACTGCTTTACTCTCTCTTGGATAAAGATAATGTTGTTTGTTAACTCTCTCTCTCTCTCTCTCTCTCTCTGATCGCTCCATCTGTTTTCCATTGATATTGTGATTTACCTCACCAATTTAAGGTGTTTCGTTAGTTTATTGAAGGCAATAATCCCAAAATTTTCAGAAAAGTCCTATCAAATACTACTTTTTTTGTGAAAGATAATAAAACTGTGAGTGATAGCGTACAATTTGCAATTACAATAATAGTTGAGGTTGTGGAAAATTAAAAAAAGAAAAATTGATTGATAAAGTAGCAAAATTGTGCACTAATTTCTGGAATCTTAAAATATCAGAAAAATTGAACCTAAAAACTAAATTTAGGGTTTAGGGTTTATCAGAAAAATTGCAACCTTAAAACTAAATTTAGGGTTTAGGCTGTTCTGTCAGATCTAGTGTTTAGGGTTTTCTTCTGTTGGACAAATTGGAACCTTTTTAACTAAATATATACTTTTTTTTTAACTTTTTAATGCAAGTTGGTTAACAAAAAAGTTCCGATTTGTTTTTGCTTATCTTGCTTGCTGTCTGTCTATCTCTGGCTTTAAAGAGGTATATTGTTATTTTTAGCTTTTCTCTTTTTATTTTTTGTTTGTCAATTGACTTACTGCTCTTAATTGGTTGTAGTTACTGAAAACAATACAATTTTATTATAATTTTCTTGAAAAGGAACTGTAAAACACTGAACCAATATATGTTCAAATTTCTATAGATAGTGAAGTGTAATATACTTTTGTAGTTTCAATTAGGAAAACAAACATCTATTTACATCGAAGATGAAATGCTTTATAATATTTTCAGTTGGGGAAATTCTTTAATCGAGAGATAGGAACTTCTCTGTAGATTTTGTCTAATATTGTTAATTTTGTGGGGTTTTTTTAATCAAATCAGGAAAATGTGAGAAAAAAATTGTTGGCTGATTTGGCAAAGAAGGCGGAAGTAATGAGAATTTGTGTACTGTGGTATGATCCATTGTGTGGTACTAGCGACTTTATTTGAACTGAATCAATGGTACCCTAAATGGCTAAATTTAAATTGGAATCATGGCTGGTTGATTTCTCATTTTGTTTATGGTTATGACTTGAAAAAGGATGTGCCAAGTGGTGTGTGAGGTGATTGGAAGAGCTAGGGTTAGATTGGCTGGCAATGCCGTATGGAAAAACATAGTTCACTTTGGAGGATCTTTGTAACTGATTGATATATGGTCTGAAACACTGAATGCATTGAATGCCTTGATGCCTGGAAGTACTGATAAATTAGCAAAGTCAAGCCATATCTATAATAAAAAAATGTTTAAGATTAAGATTACTAATTTTGTTGCCTGAAAATGACTAGAGCTATTATATAGAGCAAATCACTTGAGATTATGAAAATTTTATTTAACGTTAATATTACTAATTTATGAAAGTGAGTGCTTAATTAAGAATGAAAGTAATATAATTATTGAATGCACTTGTTTAATAAAATGAAATTATGAAAAATCTAAGCCGGTACTTTCCCTCCCTAATTTTTTGAACCATTTTTTAACATCCAACTTATTGGTTGCTTGAAAGCTAAGATAATATTATAATCTCTTACTATTATTGATAGGTATGAATCAAAGGAGAAGCTCTTGAATTACGCTAATGATGTCATGATCGTCGATTAGGTCACTAAGGACTGGTCACTGGGCCCGTCGCAAGCTGAACCTAATTGTAAATGATACTCAAGTGCTAATAAAGGGTAAATCAATGACTTCACACAAGCTGGACCTAATTGTTTCATATTTAATAAATCTAATCATGAAAGAGGAGGGTTCAAATGCCTCCATGTTTTTGTGCTTCTATCATGCTTCCATCTCTCTCTATCATTTTCAAAGTTCAAATAGTTGATCTGAATCGCTCAATCTAGTCTCCATACTAAAATATGTTTGGAGATCAAATTTTATATTTTTAGGAATTTTTTTACTATCTTTTTAGATAGGTACAAAAATACTGTTTTTAGATGGTGCAGATTTACTGATTTTGTACCTATCTAAAAAAATAGTAAAAAAATTCCTAAAAATATAAAATTTGGTTTCCAAATATATTTTAGTATGGAGGTTAGGTTGAGCGGTTCGGATCGACTATTTGAACTTTGAAAATAATGAAGAGAAATAGAGACATGATGGAGGCATTTGAATCCTCATCATGAAATTTGGTAGTTAAGTGATTTTATTTTACTTCAATTTGGATTTTTAGCAAAAGAACCTATCATGTTTAATTGTAATTGTCAGTAAATATAGTAATTACCTTGTCCATCATGCTACAATAAAAGTTGGCACTGGGAAGTTATTTGCATCATCCTCATGTGTAATGAGAAAAACCGAAAAGGATTATGGCATGTCTAAACAGACCCTTAAAAACCATTACAACCAATGTCGACTATGCAATGCTTAATAACATCAAGTTGATCCATGTTTAATGCAATTGCAAACAAATAATATGGGGGATTTCTTTTAAGTTTATTATCTATGTGATTAATTTACACATATTTGTCGCTCATTTTTTACTTTTAGTAACAAGTGTTTGGGCATTTAGTTCTAATATATGTATAGTTGTATCCTTCATTCTAACTGTATATAGAGTTATTTGTTAATTGAGATTATTTTCCAAATGCAGGGTCTGATGTAAGCCAAAGATTTGGGTTTGTCCAGTTGTAAGTTCAACACTTTTGACAACCTTAATCACTTTAAATTAAATTGTAGACAGTCTAAATTATGACATCCATTTATTTTTATATTTTCTTTAGGTGTTGTTGTTCCAGATGCCTCCACATGCAATTAAAAAATAACCACGAGATCTGGAAGGTAAATTAGAATTAAGCCCTGCAATGCACCGTGCACCACTGGAGCAATGCATGCAAAAGGTTAAGAATGATTAGTGTCTTTTTCGTATACTTTCCTTCAATGAACTGAAACAGTATGGAAAGGAAATTTAGAATGACTTTGTTGCATACCTCTAATTAAATTTTCTTGATTGTTTATGCTTCTCTTGGACAATCAATTGTAATAATTGTGTCAATAGATTCTAGCATATATCATGTAAGAAGAATTTCTAACAAGGCTAATTAATCTGTTGATGCATAACTAAGGTTTGTACATACATTTTTTTCATGTCTCAAAAAGTAATTGCCGAAGCAATGCGAGGCCTATAGCTAGTGTATATTTAAATTTAGACAATTTTATTCAAAACCTGACGTTTCACTATAAAATTTAAACAATATATATATATATATATATATATATATATATATATATATATATATATATATATATATAGAGGTAGGTTAATATACAATCGATTGTTTCTAAAGTCTCGTACAACTAAGTTATTTTCTGATTTTTAAAGTCCAAATGATCGATCCAAACCGTTCATCTTGTTCTCCATATTAATACGTGCTTGGAGACCAAATTTTACATTTTTCTGAATTTTTTTACTATTTATTAAGCCACTTTGAAAATCGCTGATCCAACGGTAGTTTCTGATTTTACTGTTTTGTTAGGCCACCGTTGGATCAGCGGTTTTTAAAGTGGCTTAATAAATAGTAAAAAAATTTTAAAAAATGTAAAATTTGGTCTCCTAGCACATTTTAATATGGAGATCACATCTAACGGTTTGGATCGATCATTTGGACTTTAAAAATTGAAAAACGACTTAGTTGCACAGAAAACTAGAAACAATTGATTGTATATTAGCCTACCCCTCCCTCTCTCTATATATATAGTAAGAATTCAAAATTGATGTGTCTTCCGATCTCAAATAAACAATTTTTTTAAGACACTCCAATAAAGAAAGCTAACTGTCTATTTAAGACTGTCAATGCAATGCAATCATTGACAATTTATTTAAGACACTCCAATAAAGAAAGCTAACTGTCTATTTAAGACTGTCAATGCAATGCATTCCAATGATTGATGTATAAAATTAAAAAAAATATATCAAATTGGAACTATTGATCATTGATGGCTTATGGTAGAGGTTTGCTAACACCTGTGTTTGAGGCAAAAACCCGGGTGTATCCGGACCGCCGTGAACCTGTGCCCACCCGGCCCGGACTGGGAACTCGTGCCTGTGCCCGTACCCGCACTTGTGTACCCTACTCGTTGTACCCTACCCATGTATCCTAACCGATCCGTTTTATTTTTGAAATTCACCCCCCCTCCCCCCTCAAAATTTTTCAAACTTATGTCTCTTGTAGTTTTTTTTTTTTTTTTTTTCTCTTTCAATTCAATTAGTCTATTTGTGTTAAAATTTTATAAAGCTATACTATGTGATCCTCTTGCAAAAAAAATCACCACTAACGTGACATTTGCAATATAATTACAAGGTATAAAGCAATACTAATTTAGCAATCTGGCTAAATTAACAATTTGTCTGAAAGGGTCACAAATTTTTTTACAATTGTTTTGCATGTGATGAGTATATATCTCCATCTCTACAATTGCCAGAAAATTACTCTCTTTTTGTTAATATAATTTTTTCTCCATCTCTACAATTGCCAAAAAATTACTCTCTTTTTGTTAATATAATTTTTTTTGTCAAACCAACAAACTTTAAATAACATGAATAATTTTCTTTTTCAAATTTATATTAAAAACATATTAAATTACTTATGTAACAAATAAATTTTATTTTTTATATTATAAAAATAGAGACGTTTGATAGTAGAAATTTTGACCATATTCTCTATAGAAAAATTATATATAATTTATTTTCATATGTATTTGATTCAAATAATTCGAAAATTTAGCTCCGTCCTTGAAAAGTATGTTAAAATTTTAGTTGTAGCATCAGATTTGGACTCTTCAATCAGGATCATGTGATTATTTTGCCTAAGTCTACTTCAGTATTTTGCACATTTAATATAATACCTCGGATGACGAATAATTTTGACGGTACCTGATTTGTATACAATTATACAACTAAAAACATATGTACTTTTAGTTTACTTTTAAGTCTCAATCTTATGTTAACTTCTCTTCAGTACTTAAAATTTTCTTCTAACAAATATATTATTATCTTTAAGCATATTTTTATACCAAACTAGTTGCTTTCATGCTTTGACATATAATTATTAAAAAATTGACGTATAACTAATTGTTTGTTTTAAATATATTTAAACTAGATGCATTTAATACAAATATTGATCTTGTAAAGGTACTTAGCTAATTTATGTTGTTATTAGTTTCTTTAACACTCATGTAGTTAAAATTTTAAATGTGCGTCTGAAAAATTATATGAAAGTAATTTGATAGACTATAATTACATTTTCGTACTATCACCAGATATACCTTGATGAATTACAACTATATATGTTTACAAAGAACTATATAAATATTAAAAGAAATTAGCTAAATGTTGATAAGAAGAATGCTATTGTTAATAATAAACAGTGTTGTAAATAACGGTATGCTGTTCTCGGACGGACATAATACCGCCAAGTGATTAATTAGAAATAATCGGAAATAGCTGGACATAATAGGAAACTATCGATCGATTAGTCAGAAAAATCCATGTTCTATACTTAAAACTTTCTTCTAACAAATATATTATTAGCTTTAAGCATATTTTAACACCAAACTAGTTGCTTTCATGCTTTGACATATAATTATTAAAAAATTGACGTATAACTAATTGTTTGTTTGAAATATATTTAAACTAGATGCATTAAATACAAATATTGATCTTGTAAAGATACTTAGCTAATTTATGTTGTTATTAGTTACTTTAACACATATGAATCGTTTGCTATTCAAGCTTTTTAACTCTGAGTTTGCATGTTTTATTTATTTTCATAGGAAAGATATATATTCGGAAGTTATTAAAATTGAAAAAACTATTTTCTGTACGTGAAAAATTACAAACATTCGAAATAAGAAATTATTATTAATTCAAAATTAACATTGAAAACTGCGGACTATTAAATTTATAAAAATATTCAAGCAAGAATAAATTTATCAAGAATATTCCAGTCACTTCATACTGAAAATTAATAATTTAAACGGTAAATTATTTTTTCGAGTGTTATTATAGCTGATTGAACAATATATAAATAGTAATTATTTAAATTAAAATCCGAAAATAAATTGATCAGAAATAAAAAATAAAAAAATATATCCCACAATATTATTCCCAAACAATTCCTTCTATTTGATATTGAATTATTCAAATTTTAAAAGTCGAATTATAAACATGTAAAATATTCCTACAACACCGTAAAAAAAATAGAAAAAAACCGGACCGAACCGCCCCCCTACCCGGACCACCCTGCTTCCTGCTGGTACAACGGGCATGGGTATAAGATGGACAGGGCAAAGTTTTTGAAAAAAAAAACCGTAATACCCGGCCCATAGTACCCGTGATACTCATATACCTACTGTATTTGTGCTCGTGCTTACCCGTGCCCGTGCCCAGATATACCTTGCCCGCCCGTGCACTACTTGAGAGCAAAACACTAGCATAAGGTAGCAATTATTAATTTTTTTCCCTTGCTACTATTTTTAGTATACACAATCGAAGAGAGTCCAACAAGCATCTTATCAAGTGCGATTAGATATTCAATCCGAACTCTTGGATTGGCGTTATTTAAATTTACGAATAATTTCAAGTTTATTTTTTTGCACGACCACATATTAGTTCGAAACCAAATGGGGGCACACTCTAATTGCAACAACAATATTAGAACTCGACCGTCCATCTTTAATCCAATGGTTTAAACAAATAACAAGCATTGTATACTATACGTAGTGGAAAAAAACGTGCCATGACTTTTGGTCACGTGGTGTGCCGTGATTAAAATTATAAGGAATGATCACAGCATGTGTGGCACACGAGTCACGCCGTGACTAAGTCGAATTACAGCTTTTTTGTGCTTGCACTATTAAAGAACAATTTATGTGAGATTGCGAGAAAGAGACGATTGAGAAGAGTTTTTGAGGAAATGAGTATGGTGATTGGTGAAGCTAAGTAGTGATGTGTGATGAATGGTGATATTAGGAGACTATAAGTAATAAATTTCTATTGTGGTGCATGAAGAATTAATGAGATCTACGGCAGTTTTCAAATCAGTAAATCACCTTCTGTATAAAAAATAAAAAATTAATGAGTTGTCAAATTATCTTTGTCGCTCCTAGTCTTCTATCTTTTCATGTCGCACGGCGCATTCCAGTGACACCACCTGACGCTCCTAGTACCAGATGATGACCTTTTTCTCAAATTGGAATCGTGACTGTGGTGTATTTTCTGTGTCTCCCGTGTCGTGTTTCGTGCTGTGTCATACTGTGTTTTATGCCGTGATCAAGGTAATTTTCATGCTGTGCAGTGCCGTGTCTTCTTTGCTAATAATTGACAATGCAACGTGAATAATCACAGTACCAAACATGTAAGTCACGGCACGAAAGATATTTGTACTGTACCATTTCGTGACAGAGCTAGATCTGACATGCCATTTTTTCCGCACTGACTCTATACGGCTATACCCTGCGATGCCGCTTAAATTTATATATAGCAAGGGATTAAATGCCTACTCAACTTAAATTCTTTGGGCCGGGCTGCTCTAAAATGGCCTGTTGAAATTCTACAATTTTAGCAAGTGCGATATGTGGTGCTCGGATGAGCATTCAACGGTCGGGAAAAGAGAATTTGGAAAAAAGAAAAATGCGTCTCTTACCCAGCCTTCTCTTTCGCAGTTCGAAGTTCGAACAACTCGTAGAAACCCTAAGCATGAACGTAAAGCCGTTTGACTGGGTGGCGAAGGCTGTGCTATGATGTGCTTCGATCTGTTTGAAAAGCACATTTTGTTTCTTCCCATTGTATGGTATTCTCTGCACTAGGTAATAGTGTATGATCTGGTTTTATTTTTCTTGTCGCATTTTTTTTGGTTGGGCTGAGATCAATGTACCGATTTAGTTATTGTTAGCATTGTTCTTACCTTCTTTTGCATTGTTTCATGTTAACTGTATAAATTGTGAGAAAATTGGTTTGATCGATTCTGTTTTATAGGCTTAAAAAATCAACTCCTCACACACTAGCGAACTCCGAGCTTGTTTCTACTAACTGCACAATTTGAAAAAATAAAGTATGATTACTTGGCAAATTGAGAGCCCGGGTTTTAAGACCTAGTTGAACAAGTTAGAATTGTCCAAGTAACCCTTGGACAATTGAGAGCATGAGATTCAATTGTTATAGTTTAGTACTAAAAAAAATTCAATTTTGGATGGAATTTACTGAACAAATAAGTCTAGTTGACATACTAACAAACAGTGAAAATTGAATATGTAAATCGATCAATCATTTCATGAGGAGGGGTTTTATTTTTCTTTGTTATTTTTTGGGAGGGGGGAAGGGGATGGTTGCTGGAGATGAGGGCTTGTGTGAACAAGCACAATATGATTTTTATTAGGTAAATTTCGTTGTAGGTCACTAAATTTTGTTATTTGTCACGAATTGGTCACTCAAGTTTGATTTGTTCATTTTGAGTCACTCAACTTTGTTATTTGTCTCAATCAAGTCTTTTTATACTTTTTTCATTCAAAATTTTAACGGAATATACTTATTTCATCCAAAATATTAGCGGAATGGGCATATTCCATCCAAAATACTAACGGAATTAACATAGTCCGTTAAAATTTTGGATGAAAAAAATAGAGGGACTTGATTGGGACAAATAACAAAGTTGAGTGACTCAAAAGGGACAAACCAAACTTAAGTGACCAATTCGTGACAAATAACAAAGTTTAGTGACCTACAACGAAATTTACCCATTTTTATTTGATCACTCAATTGAAGTTTACTTTTGGCTAATTGAACATTTGGTAAAATGGATACAATGTTGTGCAATAATTTAAAAAAATTTGTGTGATGCATAGTTATAATTTTTTATTTGGTGATGCATAGTTTATGGAGTTTGCAATGGGTATTATCTGAAAATTGAATATTTACTGGACTTGTTGCATGCAGATTTTTTTTTTTTTCTTTTTTCTTCGAGTAAAGTTGGGTGTCAGGCCACCCAGCTGAGTTAATATCCACAAGGGATCTCCAGTCGGATTTAGACCAAAGGCTGAATCTTAACTTGATATTAACTGTGTCTGACAGGATGGTCTCTGGCCCTCTCATTTTTCAACCAGCACTCACTGGAAAACTGATGTAGAAATACTTATAGGGGTACTTCTTCCCTTTTAAAATTGAGTTTAAGGCTGACTAAATTTATTAGATAGTAAATTTTTTCCATATCCACATATATAACCATTATTGCCACTCCATTGAATATCTTTTTTTTTTTTTTTGCTTCTTTTATGCATGTGTCAACTAATTATTTGATTTATGTAATTTTAATGTCTATATTGTTACATATGACTGTTTCCTGTCTTCCTACTAACCCATCTTTCTCTTTCATTTCTTCCCCCTCCCCTTGTAATATTGTTATGTTGCTGGCGATGTTTGATTTTTCATGTACTTCATTTGTTTTCTATGATTTTCTGTTATTACAAGGTATCCTGCCTCTTTTATTTCCTGTCAGCATTTATTTTTTATTTTCCTTCGAGACAAATGTGAG
Source organism: Carex pumila (assembly GCA_033356055.1). Classification (NCBI taxonomy): domain Eukaryota; kingdom Viridiplantae; phylum Streptophyta; class Magnoliopsida; order Poales; family Cyperaceae; genus Carex; species Carex pumila. The sequence continues at coordinate 51,545 of JARJHM010000547.1, read as the reverse complement.
ATTTGAGCTCTATATTCTTACCAATATATGGTATTTGAGCACTGGTTTCTATTTTGTGCACATTGCATTGAGCTGTTTGTGGTGACATCCTCCCTTGGGTTTACACTATTTTTTGTCATCATTGCTTCAGAAGAGAAGAAAAAAGTGTCTTTCTTGCTTCAATTTTTTTTATTATAATTTTCTTTATGTCTTCAGATAAGTTGGTTTTGCTTGTGATTTCTTTTTGCACTTTCATGATAAAAGAGAACTGAATAAAAGAAGAAGGGTTTCCCAAATCATTATTTATATAATTACGCCTCTAGTTAAGCCACTTGTTTCTCAGTTTGTACTCTCTTATTAATTTTTCTAATTGTCTTTCTTGTCGTAACAGATATATTTTTGGTTCTCAGAGGATAAAGCACACACTATTTTCATCTCCCCTTGACTCTAAACAATCGAACCAGTAAACAAGTACATGTTTTTATTGCTTCTATTTTTTTTAAGAGATTTCAGATGTGAAGTCCAAATGTGTTTGCCAATATGTGTCATGTAGTCTGCATTTGAAATAACTGTGGTATGAGCAAATGTAGATCTCAAAGCACTCTGACTTGGACACGGAGCAGGCACAATCCGGTCTGTTAAAGAATTGCATGCTGCTACTGTACCAATTTGTGTTGTATGGTGAGAAGATTAGAATATTTTTTTTGATATATTTTTGTGATTGTTTGGCGCAAAGAGGGCCACTAGATTTGCAGAATCTCTGACACAGAAAAGTCAAGAATAAACTAATAGCAAAGTCAAACGAGGTTTTCTTAAATCTAAATCTCTTTTTTTTTCGTCTTTATTGTTCTCCATTGAAAGGGCAATTTCATTTGTAGTGCTACAATTAGCACTGGTTCTTAGCGGAAATAAATCTTTTGGAATAACAGGAACCTGTTATTCCGATCTCAACTGTTGATATTCATTGAGATTCACATATGAAAAAGTTTCTTCGTGGAGCTTCGTGCATTGAAAACTTTAACGGTTGGAATAACAGCTGATTTATTTCTGTTCTTAGCACTTGTAGTTATGTATGGACAAGTAACACTTCAAATCCTTCATTTCTCATTTTTCACCAGTTACTTTTTTTCCTTAAAAAGAAAGAAAGATAATAAGTATGCCTAACAATTAGGTGTTTTTGCTTATTTGAATCTTATTTCTGTGGGGCAATTTCATTTGTGACCCCACAAATCAGCACTGGTTCTTACCAACTGGTATTCTGTTATTGACAACTTTCTCAAATGAGGAGGGATCAAGTTACAACAATTTTTAAGTTATAACAAATTACAACAAGCATTATTTATATTTTTAAAGTCCAAATCATCAATCCAAACCGTTAGATGTGATCTCTACAATAAAATGTGCTTGGAGACCAAATTTTACATTTTTTGAAATTTTTTTACTATTTATTAAGATGGATACAAAAACTAGTCAAATTCATATCATTGAATTTTGTACCCATCTTAATAAATAGTAAAAAAATTTCAAAAAAAATGTAAAATTTGGTCTCCAAGCACATTTTATTGTAGAGATCACATCTAACGGTTTAGATCGATGATTTGGACTTTAAAAATATAAATAACGCTTGTTGTAACTTGTTGTAACTTAAAAATTGTTGTAACTTGATCCCTCCTCTTCTCAAATACATAATTTCTCATTTTTATCAGTTATTCTTAAAAAAAAGGAAGAGAAAAGACACCAACAAGTTGTGGCATCACAAATCCAATGGTCCACGGTAAACACACTCATTTTGAATTCCCCAAAGCTAACATTTCCAGCGTTTACCAAAATTATAAATACTTCGCAATATAGTGGTTGTTTGTATTACGAGATTGTCTTCTTCGATAAGAGATGATACAAGAGTAAATGCAAAGAAACTGGTGACAAAGCAATGAAAATTTAATAAATATACATTTAAAATGAACTTTTTTCACCATGGGTGACATTGACATACAGATCCTCGGTTTACAAGTATTCCAGTATATTCCTTGTACACATTATCAGAGTTTGCACAATTGTACTTTGAAGGCAGCAAACTTCATTTTTCTTGCCTCACAAAACTACTAAAGAAAAGATAAATATTATCTAAGAACAAACGATTATTAATACTAAGAAAATAACAAAAGGTGGAGAAACAAGTAAAACTCATTTAATAATGCTTACATAATGTTTAATTTGGTAACAAATGCTGTATGACTATGACAAACTAAACCTAACTGAACAGAGAGCATCTGTCCATAAACTACAAGGATACCCCTGAATCATCCACAAGCTGTAGAACTGACCGAACCATGACACAACACCGTGCACAGCCTCAAGTAGCATAACCGCAAAAGCCGTATGTGCACATAGACCCATTTTGGCACACCACCCCGCAATTGCCACAGTTCTCCTCATCATATGCCACGGTCGTGCATGTCCCCATGCAACAAAGCTGCCCAAAAGGGCATTGCTTGCCACATGATCCACAGTTTTTACTGTCAGAGAGCACATCAGTACACATTTTACTACAGCAACTCAGCTGATCGGTACTGCCATTGGGTGCGGTACACTCCATTGCATTGCCTGAATTACAACGGGTGCCTTTTCCAGCCAGGAACCGACTGCCAGACCGTGGGTTGAGGCTATGGAACTGCTTTGTCACAACATCTGCATATGAACCTTGCATCGCTAACATGGTATTCGAAAGCGTGAAAATGGTAAGAAGTAGTAGTGAAGAGTGAAATTGCCCGATAGAGAAGCCGATTATCGGCATTTTATTGTCTTTCTTCTCTTTGCACACAGATGCTGTCTCTCTCCTACCTACCTGAGTACGTAGGTAGAGAGTAGGGCTTGGAGGTGAATTGGCTAGCAACAGAATAATGACAGAAGGTTTTAGTCATTGGTCAAGTAACTTAAATGGTAGTATGGTATATCCAGCTATACTCTCCCTAGAAATACGAGTTAATTAAGGTTAGCCACGTGCATCAAGAGTCCCATGATCTTGCTTCAACAAGGCTATTAATTTGATTAATTGCTCCAAATTACTCAATTTGAATATTCCTTTAGTTTGATTGTGTTATTAAAATCAAGGAACCAGCATATAATCTTCGATTTAAACATAGATCCGTTTTTTTTTGTATATAAAAGGTCTATAATTCGAATAGAACTTGGGTGTTCTTAAAGTTCACAAAGCTTCTTTATGAACTCAAGTCTAAAACCTATCAAATTGGCTTTAAATCAACGAATCTAAACTGTTGAAATCAACCTATCTTACGGGTGATATGTCTACATGTGAAAATTTTAAACATTCGAATTAATTTAGTATAAAGTCAAGTGGTCAAAATTAGAAGGTAATAAATTAATTTTATTACATTATTTTTTAAATGTTTTTTGACTACTTGATTCTATGTAAAATTAGTTTCAATTTTTTTTTATATGTAGACGCATCACTTGTAAAGTAAACAAGTTTTAATAGTTCGGATTCTTCGTTTAAAATTAATTCGATAAGTTTTAGGCTTAAGTTCACTAAAAAACTTGATAAACTTAAAAAGACCCTAGTTCTACCTCCTATAATTCTTTATTTGAGTTCCCTACATCTACATTTAAAAGCTATTATGAATGAGACGTACGGTAGATCGATGTGTGATTTGTCAACACTCAACATGAGTCAGATGGTTCGAGCTCGATAAAATAGAAGCACCCGCTTATTAGACAATGATTTATATGACATTAAATAGTTCGAGCTCGATATACAAAAACTAACAAAACAATAACGCATCTAACATAAGATCTAACAAAGCTGACAGTATTATTTTCACAGTAATTAATATTAATGAAGTTGACTGTGTTCTGAGGCTTACTAAAGTAATTATAATAATAAACTGGACCATAATCCGAGAACCACACACTCGATTGGCTTTGACGGTGATGCGTATGGTTGTCAAACATATTATAAATGGCTGATTAATGTCTCCTGTACTCGTGTCTCATCACTCTAATATTTATCGTTAAACAATAGATTCGAAACCTTTCGTCAAAATACAATAAATTCTTTCACATTATATATGTCGTCGGCAATGTGTACATATATTAGTAAATCGACCTTCCTCTTTTTTCATAACATTATCAATCGTCGGAAGATAGACCTCCCACAAGTTTTGATATAATTATTTTTGATTTTATAGGTACAAGAATTTGGATTTTATAATGTAATAGTAATATTTTCTAAAATAAAAACTTTTATCATCTTACTATTAATAATAGTCATATTTTTATCGAAGCAAATAAAACAGATTCTTGTAGTTAGACTTTTGATAATCATTTCCATCAACTATTCATGCAGCTTATATACATTGTATAGTTAATTCGTATATATATATATATATATATATTGTGTCGAAACACACTTGTCTATTATGTTAATACACATCTATATTATAAAAATATTAATGTACACTTCTCTATTTTTGTGAAACCATAATTGTTGACAACTTTTTCGTGATTTTGACCAAATCAAAATGTGTTATAAAAATTATCAACATATGTGTTTGAACTTTTATGTTCGTCCAAACTCTTTGAACACTTCAGTATTTCTCAGTGTACATTTAGCAGCACTGAAAATAAAAATTCATTGGAGAATTTATTTAGGAAGTCAGAGATTGAGGACTACATATCATATTTTATTTTAAAATGTAAAAAAAAAGCGTCCTCCTAAACACTTTACTACTGAAAATGGGAATTCAAGTATATTCAACATGTCAACCGTCCTGTACATATGATCTAGGTAATTCAATCTTAGCGGAATTCGCATCCTCTGAAATATCTTAATATTTTGCGTGACTTTTTATAATATCTCAACCGTTCAAATACATTCTGCACGATCTCAAAGCTTAAATAATACTGGCTCACACAAATATAAGATATCTCATAGGATACGCTATCTAGCATACAAAAATGGAAATAAATCTGTTGTTATTCCTTTGGAATAACATGTACCTGCTGTTGAGATCAGATATAAACCGTTGATCTTTATTGATTACGTATGAAAAATTTACTTCGTTAAAATTTGAATATAGAAAAGTTTGAACGGTTGGTATTGGAATAACAGCTAGTGGTGAAAACGGTGTTGATAAAATCCGATCCGTATTTGAAAAATTAAATATACATATCCGAATATTCATGTGAATATAAATATAGATATGATTTTACATATCAATTATCCATATTCATACATATCATATATATCATATAGTTTGATATATATTATGAAAAAAATATTTTATTCATCATTACAATTAGATAAATATTATAAACTTCAGTATTTTTTTTAATAAATATTCTATCTAATCCTATCCAATCCGTATCTATATACATTTTTATCTAATATTTGATTGTATTGTATCCTAAAAATTGAAAGGATATAAATATTCGCTCCTTATTCGCTCTGTTTTCATCTGTAATAACAACAGATTTATTTCCCAAAATTAAAAAAAGGCGTAGCGACCAAACCTCTTTGGTGAGCCTAACTCAGCTGTTGTTAGATTAGCTATTTGATTCGTGTGAATACTTATGCTGATTGTGATGGAGGCTGATGCGCTTAGATGAAAAATTATGTTAACTAGTGTATCTGTCTTCGTTCTCTCTTTTTATCTGCTTTCTTCTTGTTTCCCCCAAATTCAAGAGGAAGAAGAGAGGAGAGCTCGTGCGTCGCCACCTCATGTTTTTCGCACTCCTTGTTCGTTCTCTAGCAAATTAAGCTTATTTAATGATACAGAGTTAAAAGTGAAGACCAACTAATTACCACTGAAGCAATTCGTCAAGCACTTTATGTGTGCAAAATTTGACCAACTAAACAACAAACTTTGTGTCCCAAACCACTACCAAATAGACAATCAATCAAAAACAACTTTGTGTCCCAAACCTTTGAATTAGAGAAGAAAGTACTCTGTCGAAGCCTCAAGGTACCTTATGGATTTCTCCACCTCTGTTTGCTATCTTTGTCTGGAAGTATCGTTATACAAGCCATCACATACGGTCCTTTTGAATAACAAAAAACTGAAGGACCAAAATTTTACATGGTTCAAATCACGGAGTTCAAGTACCATATGAAAACTATTTTAGGTAACAACAAGGATTATAGAGAGTATAGTGATTTTAATGATCATTTATGCATTTTTTATTTGAATTTGGGGGCATATTATATATGTTTTGGCTATTGGTTGTTGTAATGTGTTGATCTTGATGTCGTACTTGCTTATACTAATCGTGCTTTGGCACTTGTTTGAACTGGTAATGCATTCTATGTTTTTGTTTCTTTTGGTTTAGTTTATATGTTGATTGATTCTCCTCACTTCCTTTTCTTATGTTCATTAATATCTAGGAAGTTCAAGAAAGCATGAAGCACCCAAAGGTCGCAGAGTTTTGGTTAAATATCCTACCTCAAATTGTTGGTGGTTTCAAATATGACGAGGATGTGAAGAAGAAAAAAATCTGGCGGACCTACTAAGCGCATATTTTCAGTAATTGTTGATCTACATTAAAATATATCATAGTTGAATAGTACATTTCTTTCTGAAGAATTTAGTTTGTAGCCCTAAAAAAGTATGAAATATCTCATAACCTTCTAAATGAAAAAAGGTTCAAATACTTATTGCAAATTGGAAATATGGGCAAGATCCTCTGCTCTCCTTTGCACTGCCCTTGCTTCACATTTATTCAGAATAAGACTGATGGTGCAGGGTAATGTTGGTATGATTGAAGAAAATAGCAAACAATGAAGGGTTTCTGAGATATTTTCTATGTTCTGAACATATAAGCATATTAGATATAATTCTTTTTCCATAGTTGTATATGTGGTGCTTTGAATTTGGGTATAACTTGCAAGTAACTTTGCCTTGTTATTCTACCTCTTGATTAGTCATTGCAAATTAGTTGACTTTCTTTTACTAATAATTTTATTGTTCGGAAAAAAATACCATATGATAATTTAAGGGATTTAGCTACAGGGAGAGAGAACCTAGCTGGGATCATCTGCAAGATGCAAGTTCTTCTGCCATTATTTTAGATTGTACCAGCTTGTATCTGGTTCAAATTCTCAATTACCCCTCCCTGGCATATTCCCTTTCAAGGTGGCCCTGTGAATAGAAGTTACAACTCTCGAACATGAATTCATTTTACCTAATAGATATGGCCAGGTTACAAAATAAAGTACTTTCTTTTTGTTCATCTTATTTGTTATGAAGTTCACAAACTATTTACATTCTACATATTGATTATTGTAACACCACCTGAGTTTTGGGTCATTTACAATTTAAGACCTAAAAAGAAAATCAAATCAATAATAGATGCCTTAATTGCCCCTTGATCTTTCTATTTGATTACCAAATCACTCCAATAGTCCTTAGTCCTTACCAGACAAGATCTGAAACCCCAAAGAAGTACAAAGATGACAACTATTGCGGTCTTATCACCATAGTAAATAAATATGCAAACTTTTAAAGCAGTAAAAGCATTTACATCCTAAACACCATTCCAAAAATTAGAACCTTATTAATCATCCAAAACCTTCTAAGCTCTTAGTTATAGGCGTTATCATCATGGTTTCTTGTGAAATCCTTCAAGGAAGCTCATCTCTGAGCATGACTATGTTGGCCTCCGCACCTTAAATCTCCTTTCTATAATAAAACTAAGAAATGATAGATACCTTCTATATATACTATTACCAGTTACCATTTAATCATATCCCTTCAAAAGCTAAATTATGTTTCTACTCTCCACATATTCAAAGTTAAGAGCACAAATGAAAATTGGAGCACTCTAATCTTCCCATCTGACCAGTGACCGCCTCTATCTGATTGTGCCTGCTTCCATGAATGAATAATATACAATTTTTTATAATCTAGGATTTCCTTATAGTAATTTAGGAGCCCAAATTTGGATACGTAATTTTTTCTTTTCCTAGAAACACATGTGATAGCTTGTTTGCTAAATTAGCTAAAGTGAAAATTTAGCCATTTGTAAACCTTCTTTAAAAACCATTAACATCTTTACTGTAGTCACAATCCTTCATCAAATATTAACACAATGGAAACAATAATTTGAACAATGACAAGTCCACAACAACAAAAGAAGTTAATAGATTATCAGATCTGAACAACAAATATACAACATATGAAAATTAATCTAATTTCCAATTCCACCACAAATGAGAAAAATAAAGAACTTAAATAAATATATCATAATCAGACTCATATAACTGGCAGCCAAACAATGCATCTTACAGAAAACTTTTTCATTGCAAAAATAAAATAAAATTATAAAACATCAATCCCCAAAAAATAACAACAGTGTAATGAAACAATCATCAGGGACCTCTATGCAAATACAGCACAATGTTTTTATTAAATTAACCTTACTTTTACACAAACCAGGTAAACATGCATCCATGCATGAACACATTTTCTTCTGTTGTTACCTTCATCAATAGCGAACATGTATACATGGCTTGTTTATCAAAGTTGTTCATCAGTTCATGATCCTGGCGCATTTAGTGATGAAACTGCACCCGCGCCTGTATGGGTTTGCTTGGCGGCCCCTCTGGCAGTTGTAGTAGGACTGACCCCTCCTGTTGCACGGGACACGGTTCTTCTTTAGCGCATCATAGCTGATGTACCGTTTCCTCCATTGAAGACTACGACGCACTGCTGCCTCAAGATCCGTGCCCACCTCTTCATATGTGTCCCCATCACAGTCCCCGACTTTACCGTTGCAGGTTGACAGATATGATGTACCCTCTAGGAGGTTGTCAGAGGCTGGTTCAATGAAATTGAGGGCCCACGGGTTTTCGATTGGGGATGAGGTTGTGGTCAAGATGGAAGTGGATAGCAAGAGGAGGGAGAGGAGGAGGGTGGTGGCAGTGCGGAGGGCCATGAGTGGTTGAAGGGGAGATGTGGGTCCCTTAAGGTTTGGATTCAGGAGAGCGAGACAATGAGAGAGACAAGAAAGGAGGTGGACGTGGGTTAATAATGGAAAAAGAAGGGAAGGGAAGTGGACAAGTTATATCGGATGATCGGTTGAGGCGGAGGGGTAGCCGTTAATTTTTGCTGGAGTTGTTAGCATTGCCTATTTTTAGAGAGAAAGAGACTAAGGGGTAATGAGATAGAATTATTACTTTTTTCAGTGGAAAGAAATTGGTAGGAACTGATACATCAGATTATGGTGAAAACTGTTTGTAGAGATATGTTGTATGTTGAAAAAAATATGCGTCTACGCGGCTTTTTTCTTTGTTTAAAAATAGCAAATCTGGAACCAAACATGAGCGGATCTAAGTATATGTCACGGGTGCTAAGTCACGATTTTAAAATTGATTTGAGTTCTAGTTTGTATGTATAAGATCATAGGTTCAATTTCTACTAATTAAATTATTTTTATATTTTATAGATTAGCTTTCTCATTCAAATTTTCTAGTTCTGCACCTGGAACCAAATATATAATATAAATGAAAGCTCCAATGTTTTTATATAATTGCTGACATCTTGTGAAATAATATTTCATTCTACTTCAAGCACATTGCTTTGCATTCTGAACTTTCTCCTTCCAACTTAATTATAGCGCTTCATCAATAACTTAATTAACTCTATTATCGTATATAAATAATTACTTTCAAGCTTCGTCCAGATTGTAAATCTTTTATCAATCGTAAAATGAAGGTCACTAATCTTTCAGAAATGGAGAAAAAATCGAAACACTAGAATATTTAATTTGGGATATTTCCTATGTTTTATTTTTCATTTTGTATGCATTATTTTATTAAACATAGTTTCATAAGTAATTAAATTGAACAAAACTATGTTTATTTATACAAAAAAACAAGTATATATTATGAAATAAGAAAGTATTACTACTTTAAAATTGATGTTCAAAATTAGAGAAAATTTCCAATGTGCCCATTCAAATTTTTGAAATAGTTAATTTACCCATCAAAACACTATAATATCCAATATCTCCATACAAATTTAACATTATTTTCTCTATCCCCTTTTAATTATTTAACTTTTATTTAATTATTTTAAAATTTATATTGACTAATATGCCCTCTACTTCTAAACTAAGGTGTCCTGTATGTGTCGTCTTCTCTCCCAAGAAAATATTTTGTGTCAGGTTCTCCATCGTTTGTCCGACTGAGATACATACCCTATTTCTTCTCTACCTTTCCTTCAAATTAACCCTATCTCCAGTTCAATCCTTAACTCAAATACCAATTCCTTCAGCTCTGCTGTTGGTACAAGTAATGTTACTGTGACTCCAGCTCCAATTACGGCTGTTCTCTTCAGTAGCTCCAATTACCTGGACTTCTCTTTTGATTTTAATTAGTCGCCAGTTGACCAAGCTCTTGAGGAGGTTTGTTGATCAATTAGTGTTACATTTTAACCCAATGTTAGAAAGATCATATTGCATTTTCTTTTTCTCAAAATTACTTACCTCTTGTATTTTCCTCTTGACCGATCCAAACTTGGTTCTCATATCACGATATTCAGATCAAACTAACATAAAAAAGATGAACTGAAACCGATGCTCCATTGAGCTGCAGATGAATTTTAATTTGATTGTGCATTATTTATACCTATACAATGCATTTTGGAATATTTTGTGTGCTTCCTAGCCAACACATAAGTAGGGATATAATAAAAAAATGTCTAAACAAATAACCATTACAACTGAAACTCACATGATTGTTGTTCATTTAAGATGCTTCAGTTGTTTTCAGTCACTGCACCAAATTGGCATCAACCATCAACTAAAACTTAATGATTAAGACTGAATCAAGAAAGTTCTCAAAAAATTATATCAAAGAAATTAGATCTAGATAACCTAGATTTATCTTAGCTAATTTAATTTCACCCTCCAGCCCACGAAATTGCTCACCCAAATTTGTTTATTTTGCCATTGACCGAACTAGAGAGGAGAAGGCATGAGCTATAATAAAAAGAACGAGGAGAATAGAGAGGTGAAGCAGGAGAAGCACAAGTGGAAATGGATGCTCACCAAATCGTCAAAATCTACAAAAAAAAAAAAAAAAGGGATTTTCTAGCGAAGCACAAAGGAAACTATTACACACAAAAAAATATTGGATGTGAAACAATTTTTTTTTCTTTTAGTTCAATCTTCTTGTAAATTTAATCCGGTTACAAACTCAATGGACACATCCATTAAGTGAAGGGCATATTGGTCAATATAATTCTTAAAATAATTAAATAAAAGATTAAATGATTAAAAGGGATAGAGGAAAGAATGTTGAATTTTTATGGGTACATTGGATATTATGTTGTTTTTATGGGTAAATTGACTATTTTAAAAGTTTGAATGGGTATAGTGAAAATTTTCCCTAAAAAGGAAAGTATAAAGTTTTATCATTGATACAAATATTTAAACAAAATAAATTTATAAAAATAATATAGTCATTTTATATTTAAAAATTGAGTATTAAATAATAAATTAATTGTTGATAATGTTTGTCACGATTTTATAGTTTGAGAGATGATTGTCAAAATAAAAAGAATTTAAGAACCAAGTTTGGCACAATTCACAAAAGTAGGAGGGCCTTCAGGCATCGGGCCACTTTTTCCAATCTGCCGAACCAAAAACCCAACGTTAGCTCGAATTCACATCCTCTCAGTTACTGGTCTGTGTACAATTGAATCGGATGGTCCAAAATTATTTTTTAACTTGACACGAATCTCAAAGCAAAAATAATATGCAAATTAAATCTGGACCGTCCTTTTCAATTGTGTTGAGTCAGGTACCTGGGAGGATACGAATCCACGTTAGCTCAGTGCAGCGGTTCTCTTCCTCTCCGGACTCCAGTCTCGACTCGACCCATCACTTCTTAAAGCGGCTACCATGGAGCAGCAGTAGCTACACCACCTGACTCTCTGATTCAATCCCATTTGTTGCTCTCGTGCGCTCAGAATCTTAATCTATAGGTTTTCTGTATTAATTCTATTTTTTGGTGCTCTTCGCTTTACTTTTGATATGTCCTAATCTTTTTAATTTGTGACAGATACAGGTCAAAGGAGACCTTAAATGTGACGACCTCAAAATCAACATTAATGGAAATTGCAATTTAAACAAGAAAATAGAATGAATTTTATTGAACTGGTAAATTGGATACAACAGAAACTATTAAAATAAGAACGGTAAACAAAAAACGACTGGTAGAAACTAATATAATTCTTATTCAAATCCTTATTCATTGTCCTCTGATCTCTTACAAAAGAATTAATTTCCTACCCGGTCTCGCTTTCTTCCTGATCGAACTACCCAAATCTCCTTTCTTCCCCAATCGTGAGTATGACTGAGTCAAAATAAGAATTGAAACGGGTCACTCCTGACCCGGGACATGACATTAAAGGTCTAATTCTGGAGATCCATTTGTAAAGCCCTTCCTAGGGAAGGAGAAGCGCCAATCATAAGGCACATTTTCTGAACTCTGATTATTTGGTTAGTGTTTTGTATTTGAGCACAACGTTACGGTCTAATTGATACCTTTTTGTTACCTATGTTTGGATATTGAATTCAATTTTCACCTAACCTGCTTACAGCTACTGTGTTTAATTCAATTTCACATCAAGAACTTCAGTGAGTTAAACATGAAATAACAAAATACTTCACTTTGCTTTAGGACTTTTATTCTTGTAATTATTATATATTAAGTATTATTTTTTTGAGTTAGTATGAACCAAGCTATATATTCCATTCTTTAGTGTAGAGCATCATGCTATATGCATAAAGTTTTCTATTTCGCCCGAAATTCTAGAAAATTCAATTTATTGTGACTATATGGTTTCTCATAATATCCGATATTTAACTAAATTTCTTGACATCTTTTAGTGGACTTGGTTGTTCTAATTTGCTTTTCTGGCAATGGTATTCTCTTGATTTGTTTCTGTAATTTGTTTTGGTTTGCCCTTAATATTCTTTGATATTTCAGTTCTTTCTTTTTTCTTAATTTTACTTGTCTAATAGAGTTGTTTTAGTTTTTTCTCTTGGTCTTTCATCTTAATATTGCTTTCAGTGATCTAATTCCTTATCATTATTTATTTATTTGTTTCGTTTTTAATTATGCTGGTAGTATTCCACCTATTCCACCAAACAAACTGGAGTCTTACTATTATTCTTTTCTAGAAGGATCCAATGACATAGAAAGAGGTTCTGCTTAGAGCTTACATGGGATGTCAGACCATCAAAACACACAACTTTTTACATTCAATTATTTACTGAAGAAGTAAAATGTTTGTTGTTTCTCACTCACTATTTGCATCTTTCCTTTCAACCACGAGCAATTTTGTCTCAATTCAGTATTTCCTGTCTACGTAATATATCTTCCTACATGCATATGTTCTATATCTTAGCAGAATGTTATCATCAGGAGTGCCTATTCTACGGGTGATAAAACTGGAAATAACAAGCAAGTAGACGAAGGAGCTCAGTTTTTTTTTTTTTCAAATAAAAATTACTGAGTATTTGATGCAATAAAATCCCAACTTGAAAATTGCAATTTACAATCTTAGGTGTTGTCCAAGACCAATGATCCATCCTAATCATTGCACAAGGAGTAAAGCAAATGGTATTAAAAATAGAAACTGCAAATGAGGAAAAATAATTAAATCCAGAAAGATGGCTCTTTTGACCTATGATTATGTTGGAGCCCAACCTTAAATCACAGACTCGAGAGATCTGAAGTCTAGTTCAGTATTTATTGTCAAAAACTAAGGCAGGCTACTCTACATATGCAATTAAATAATCATGAAGTAGTTCAGTATTTAATCGGTCGTCACTTGAGCAAGTACTGCTGATCTGAATTGCATGTTTAACTTTAAACACTTTTATCAGGAAAATGCTGGTAAAATTGCTGGGCAACTTTGCTTAGGAGATGTTGTGAAAGCAAACAATAATGAGAAGAATATAGCTATTAATGTGCTGTAACCCAAAGCTGTACTTGCTGGGCCAAGCTATCCTACAGGGGTACCAAGTTACGTAACCTATGATAGCTGTTGTAGAAGTTTCCCTGCTTTATTTATAGATATGTTTTATTTTGTTTAACAAAGCCATCACAAATTATTTGTCATGCAACAAGAAATTAGATATTATGTGGTTAGCTTCACTAATTGTAAATATCTTCCTTTTGTCTTGGGGATGGAATGTAAAAGAATAATTCCTTGGAACCCCTTCAAGCACTTTGGCCATAGGTAGGGTGGTATTTGTTTAGCTCATGTTTTCCCCTTTAAAATTGATGAACTTCAGTTTCAATGAGGAAAGTGTCATTAAAGATTCCAAAATAAAAATTAAAAATCACCAAAGTTGCATGTATGGAAAAAAGCAAACTCAAGTTATTTTTCCCTATTATCCGAGGAGGAAAATCTTGATACATACAAGGTACTTGTCATACTTTACATACTGCCAAATGGTACATCCTCTTGACAAACTTATTCCTATAGTACTATAATACAAGTTCAACTCTTTGAATAGGACTAAATACTGCAACTTACATTGATTTGAATATATCCTTCTATTATTGTTTCAACCAAAAAAAAAAGAACTCTATTTAATTTTTTGTTCTTTCAATGCTATCACTCAGGGATCAGTTTGAAAACACTTGCCAAATAGAAGCAATCTCAGTTGCTACTTGTTGCATCTTGATCCGATGTTTCGGCAACTGTGCTGTGCACAACAGAGCAACCTTAATCAACTGGATCACACACCTTATAGTTTTCTGGTCTGGAAGCTCTGATCTTACATCGCTCTTCTGCTCCAAGATTGCACTATCCACTATCTCGACAATTCTTTCTGGAAATGCTTCATTAACAAATGATGGCAGGCTTAAACCTTCCTTGAAAGTCTCATCAGTAGGTTTTTTCCCTGTAAGCATCTCTAGCAGTACCACTCCAAAGCTATAAACATCTCCAGCAGTTGAGGCTTTGCCACCCATCCCATACTCTACAGTTGTTTACCCATGATCCATAGGAAAAGAAATGTGATTAGCCATAGAAATAGGAACTGAAGGATTTGTAGATAGCAAAGGAAAAAACTATGTACGTAATGCAAGTTTTATGTTGATGTATACAAAAAAGGAAATAAATTAATGAAATATAAATTGATCTCACCAGGTGCTATGTAGCCAATAGAACCTCTTAGCCCAGACAAGCTTGAAGAATTTTTTGTTTTCGCCATGGTACGAACCAAAAACTCAGCTATACCGAAATCACTCACATGAGCGGTCATAGCATGATCCAGTAGAATATTGCTTGGTTTCACATCACAGTGAACAATAGGAAGCCCGCATCCATCATGAAGATACTCTAGAGCAGAAGCCACATCGATTGCTATGCATATCCTCTGGGCCAGGGTTAGTGCCTTACCAGTAGATTTTGGATGCAGCCACTCTTCTAGGCTACCATTCGGCATGTATTCGAAAACAAGTGCCCTAAAGGCATTTCCAAAAGGATTTGTGGTGGAACAAGAGGTAACAACTCGAACAAGATTCCTATGCCGAAGGTTTCTCAGAGCATCACACTCGGTAGTGAAGCTCTTGAATCCTCCACGAAGATTAAGGTTGAAAACCTTTATAGCAACTGGATTAACTTCAAACTCTACTGTTCCTTTGTACACTGAACCGAAACGACCACTTCCCACCAAGTTTCCTGGAGAGAATCGACTGGTTGCTTTTTCTAGGTCAGCGTAAGAGACTTTTCTGAATTTCTCCTTTGCCTGATCTGGGGAGAGAACTGCTCTGTGTTCCTTCCTCCAGAAAAGGAGCAGTGATGATACAACAAAGGCTAGGATAACAATTATTCCAATAACAAGGATCACTATCATCAATAAATGAGAGTTTGATTTTCTTGAGGCAGGTGCAGGACATGATGATATTTCTGGAAAGAGATTGGGGTCATTTGAACAGAGCATTTTGTTTCCTTGAATAAATACCGCACTTTGGTTGCTAAAGATGCCACCAGTAGGTACTGACCCATCAAAATTGTTGAAAGAGAGATTAAGATAATGTAAGGAACTGAAAGACTTGAAAAAGTCAGGAATTTTTCCAGATAAATTGTTCAAAGAAAGATCGATCTCATTGAGACCTTTCAAAGCTGTGAATGAGTTTGGAATGCTTCCTTCAAGGAGATTGTCTTCCATGTGAAGATACTCCAAAAGAAGGCAATTGCCAAGGCTAGATGGGATTTCACCGTAGAATTGATTATGAGAGATATTTATAACTCCAATATTGTTCAATTTCCCCAATTCTTGTGGTATTGGTCCTGTTAAGGAATTATGTGACAAGTCTAAGGCTTGTGTGAATGATGAAATGCTAACAAGCTCGTTTGGGATCTGACCTTCAAGGTTGTTACAGGAGAAGTTTGCCTTGTACAGACGGTTGCAATTTCCCAAACTTCTGGGTATGCTACCGTTCAGCTGATTTCCATCCAAATAAATCTCATTCAATTGATCCAACTTTCCAAAAGAAGATGGAATAGGACCGGAGAGATCATTGGTAGACAAGCTGAGAATGACCAATTTGGTGAGATTGCCTATAGCAGGAGGAATGCTATCTGAAAACAAATTGTGATCCATAAAAAGGGTATTGAGACTTGTCAGGTTACCAAGCTCAGCGGGGATGGTCCCAGAAATTTTGTTTCCACCTAACATCATCAACTGGAGATTTTGGGAGAGCTTACCTATGGATTGTGGCAAGGTTCCTTCTAAGTTGTTATCCTCTAGATACAGGTTTTGCAACTGGGGACAGTTTGTTAGGGAGTGGATGATAGTTGTTATATTACCTTCCAGTTGATTCCACCCCAGATCTAATTCCTGAAGGCCAATCAGTGTTTCTAATTCTGGTACCACTCCGCTGAAAGTGTTACCACCAAGATCAAGGGTTACAAGTCCAGAAATTTTAGCTATTGAACTTGGGATTGGACCTTCTAGTTTGTTTGATGTCATGATCAAGTTTTGAAGGTAGGGAAGTGTGTAACCTATATCGTGTGGTAGTTCTCCAGTGAAGTTGTTGTTTCCTAAACCCAGATATAATAGAGATGAGATGTTATACACAAAATGAGGAATTGGTCCTGACAAGCGATTTATGGATAAATCCAATACTGTTAGACTGGGAACTTTTTGTAATTCTTCTGGAATACTCCCTTCCAAATGATTATTAGCCAAAAGGAGAGTATCAAGAAAAATTAAATTTCCCACTGAGGACGGGATGGGTCCCGTAAGATTGTTTGTAGACAGAGCAAGATAACTAATTGGTGATGGATTTAATGAGAACGGTGGGATATGGCCTGAAAATTCGTTGTTCATAAGCTCAATATAAGCAAGATTTGGATTATTAAAGAGAGTTGGAGGTATCTCTCCAATAAGTTTATTATTCGAGAGAAATAGAGCATTCAATGAAGTGCTATTGGCAAGATAAGGTGGGATTTCACCGGTAAGGCTGTTATTTGCAAGAATAACATAAGTTAGGGAGGAGCTCATGCCCAAATGCCAAGGAATGGTACCCGTAAGCTTGTTATTTTCAAAGAATATTCTTGTGAGTTTCAGGAGTTGGCCAAATTCTTCTGGTATAGCCCCCTCAATTGCATTGTCAGTGAGTGCAATGGTCTCGAGATTCTTGCACTGGCTTAGGTTTGGTGGAATCTCACCTCCAAGGCGGTTGCTTGATAAGCTAAGCACCTCAAGATTTGTGCAAGAAGATAGGTTGGATGGAATCTCGCCTTCAAAAGAATTCATGCTCAGGTTAAGGTGTTGGAGGTGTTGAAGAAGGCCAAGCTCAGAAGGGATGTGTCCACTAAAGGAATTATTCGGAAGGTTTAACCGGTTTAGGGAAGTAAGGTTGGCAACATATGGAGGCAGTGAGCCGGAAAGACCGAGAGAATCAAGATCTAATGCTATGACACGAGACTGGTCATTCTGGCTACATGTGACTCCATGCCATTTGCAGAAGTTGGGTGATGTGTTGCTCCACGAGGAGAGAGCTCCAAGTGTGTCAGTGAGCTGTGATTTGAATTGAAGAAGGGTATCACGATCAGTGAAATTTGTGGTAGCAGAAATGGATTGAGAAGAGGAGAGAAACAAGAAAATAAGAAGTGAAAGGAATGGTGCAGTGTGTGGGGGAGGCATTGTTGTTGGAGATTAAGCCTCAATTTTCAAATGGTGTGGGGACTGTGTACCACTTCTCACTCCTTGCTAGTGAGACTTGCTCACTCTTATGGCAACACCTCTTGCTTTATATAGAGAGGACGTGACATCATTATTAAGTAAAGACAACGGACTAAGATAATTTATCAAAAAATCCCTAGTCCATGTAAATTGCGGAGTACTCCCAGGCCCCAGCAATTTAAAATCAGTTAATATATGCAACCAATAAGGAGCTAAATAAATATAATAGAATTAGATTGCTAAAATTCTGTGATGCATTAGTTATTATTACACAAAAGTATTGTAATATTAACCTTACAGAGATATTTAACCATAAGTTGCTTCATACCGTTTAATTTTGATATTATTTGGAAATCTTACCTGAAGCTGTTAATTGGTACAAAGTTTTTTGATATATTAGGCAATTTGGAAATTCTGCAACTTTTTGTTCTAGTTTAAATCCCTTTTGTTCATGTTCACTCATTATCATTTTAGAATTCCTCTATGACAAATAAATAAGTTTATCTTCTACTTTACGTACTTTTTTTTTTCTTTATGTTCATCTGTTCTCATCTTAGTGAGCTGACTTCAGGGTGGAACCAGAATTTAAATATAGGAACGCTAAATAATATCTTTAAATTTTTTTTAGTAAAAGTGATACATAACACAATATTGGATTGGGAATTATTTTTCCTTTATGGGTATGGTCTTTCAATTTGAAAATATTTGTTTTTTTTTTCATTGCGCAAACACAAAAATCGAAACGTCCTAATAAAAAATGAAGCCCAGTCTGCTGTGATTTTGATTTTTAAAATTTACATTCAAGTCCTTTAAATATATTATTATTATTGAAAGATGCTAATACACAAATTAGTAAGAATTTTAGATACTTGGTAATAAAATTTTGAAAACTTTGAGATGGTTTAGCACCCCCAGCTTCAAGCCTTCAACTATGATCCGATCCTGACTGGCTTGGTAAGACATAAAATAGATTGTGGTATCAGAATTTTTCTATTAGGGCAGAAAACATGTGATGCATAAGCTAAATTTATTTATTTTTGCTCCTATGCATAAGCTGAGTTTGATTGTACAGTATCTAAGTGTAGAAAATCTCTGTTTTACTGTGCACCAAGCGTTTTAGGGGAGAATTCTGAACTCAACAATTTATTAGACATGCATGGTCTGCAATTATATTCCCTCCTGTACTCTCAGAGGATTTCACTGTTCTTAAGTATGTTTAATGGACAAAATGCATGGATAAATAACAAATTACTATCTCATAAAAGCTATTAAATTTTCAAATTTTTAGTTACGCCATATCACCTACAGTTCTCTTTTTTTTTTTATCCGATAACATTATATTTCTTTTGTTTTATTCGTTGAATTATTGTACAATTAATCATGTTATTTATATATACGTCTTCATTGTCTCATAATATATTTCTTGGTTTCTAAATTTTCTGAACACAAAATGAATTTATTTTAAATATTACGTTTTTTTTTATAAAATGAAGTCCCAAAAACAATTCTAATAGCTTCAATACTGTCTGATGTCCGAGTTCACCAGTTGGTTCTAGTTAATTCTAATTGTCTCAAATCCGAACTGTCTTATGTCTCATATCATTTAGGTTCGTGATTGTTTCTTATGTTAGCCTGTTCCATCTTTGGCGTTAGAGGTTTCAGATCGGACGGATTTGTTATAGAGTTAATCAAGCTGGAGTCTAAGAATAGATTTAGTTTATGGTCTTAGTAAATTAGTTTCATGTAGAAGTGGCAAAAAAGCTCGTGGATCGTGGATCGATTGTGACTCGCATCTGATTTGTTTGCTAACAGCTCATTTGTTAGTGAATCGAGCTGCTAACGAGCCAATTCATCACTAGCTTGATTGAGCTGGCTAGCCAATTCGGTCTAAGAATGAATTTATGAATTGTTATCAATTTGTGTGAATTTAGTATGTATGAATTTATTTCATGAACTATATTTGTATGAATTTAAAGATTCAGCATTTTAGTATGTATAAATTTAGTTACAAATTTAATTTATGATAGTTGACTTTATAATGCATTATTTAAGATATTTTGGCTTTTGGTTCATGAGTTTTCTAGTGAATTACAAACTACTTTTTTAGTTCAAATCTGAATATTGGTTTACTTATGACTCGCTCGTTGCAAAAATAATGAGCTATGAGCTTAAATTAGGTCAGACCGACCGAGCTCATTTGTTACCAACCCTAGCTTCATGTCCTAAATATTTTTAAACAATCGAGTTTTAAGCGCAGGTTTGAATAGGTCGAAGGAATTCTACTGATCATGACGGATTTTTGTCACTTTGAAGACTAATTCAACACAAGTCTAGCGTATTAGTTACAAATTTACAATAAAAACAATAGCCACTAATGAGGCAAAAGTATTGAGAGATGCTGACAATTTTTTGGAAAAAGATATTTTTAAAAAATATTATATATACTAACTAGTTTCTAAATTCTAGAGAATAAAAAATGCTTCAAGTTTTTTTCAGTAAAAGTTGAAAGTTAAATTACTCAACTATTTAATATCTATAAAGAACTCTTTTATTCGGATTTTGAATACGTTATCTCTCAAAAAAAAAAAAATTGCTTCAAGTTAAATCTACAAAAATCTTGTTTCTCAACATAAAATTAAAACATCTTCTGATCATATTTACATAATCCGAGATTTTTTTTGTCTATAGAAAATATTAAAAAAGACAAAAGAAAGAGCACCAATAATTTTTTATGAGTAAATTAAAAAGGTTTGTAGAATTTCTGTTGATTCAAAAGTTTTGATCGGTAAAATTCCTACCGATTCGAACCATTTTTTTATTTCTCTAGTAAAATATAAAAGTTTTTAAAAAAGATAGAATATCTTAGAATATAAATGTATTAGGACTCTATCTATTTTTCTAAAAAAATATTTCTAATATTTGAATAGAGAAAAAAAAACTGGTTTGAATTTCTACCGATCCAACTAGTTCAAATTTTAAATCGGTAGAATTCTCTACCAATCATTTTATTAATAAAAATATGTTCATACTCTTTCGATTTCTCTTCTTTTTAATATTTTCTATTAACAGAAAAAGTCTTATAATCTGATATATATCTAAAAGTGACAAATATTCTCTCAGATATTGAATAGTGAAACCCACAACTTCACGGTTCATATTAACTTCCAGTCGGACCTAACTCAATCCAGTATACTCATGCAAAATTAAAAGAATGGTTCGGATCCACTGGTTCCAAAATATTTCCTTGTTTGATACTGGGGATCCGAATTCCCTAAAAATTTATGTATAATTTCTAGGGGTGTCAGTGGGTACGATACGGGTAGAGCGGAATCATTTTCATACCCATAGTCACTAAGAATTGACCATACCTGTATCCTACCCATACCCGTTAATAATTTGTTTTACCTTACCCATACTCATTAAGATTAGCGGGTAACAAAACGGTAGTGGATGAATAACGAATAATACAAATATAATAGTTTTATTATTTTTACAAATAAATTATCAGAACTTATCATGTCATATACATATATATGCAATCACAATTACTGGACGTGGCTACGGTGCTATGGGTAGCTAAGAGGCCTCCATGCTACAGCTCGGATTTCGAGTTTTCAAAATCCTAACGGTCGATCCGAACCGTTCATCTTGTTCTCCATACTAATATGTGCTTGGAAACCAAATTTTACATTTTTCTGAATTTGTTTACTATTTATTAAGCCACTTTGAAAACCCCTGATCCAACGGTGGCTTAAGCCAACAGTAAAACCAGAAACTACCGTTGGATCAGCAGTTTTCAAAGTGGCTTAATAAATAGTAAAAAAACTCATAAAAATGTAAAATTTGGTCTCCAAGCACATATTAATATGGAGAACAAGATGAACGGTTCGGATCGACCGTTAGGATTTTGAAAACTCGAAATCCGAGCCATAGCACAGAGGCCTCTTAGCTACCCATAGCATATTAGCCAAAACCCACAATTACTAATATATAAAATTAAAATACAAATATAAAATCAATTCTAACTAATATTTTTTTATGAAGTAAAACAAATCAAAATCACATAGAACTCTTCTAACAAATTCAAATCATTAACTAAATAACAAAACATTCAAACTAAAAAAAATAATATATTTAGCATAATATTATTTTTACAATAACATGCATACATTTTTGCATGATGTAATTTATTTTATATAATCACCTGTTATACAATGAGTACAAAATAGCATTTATCTATATTCATATCCATTTATCTAACGAAAAAAAAAAATCTTTATCTATGTTCATATTCAATAAGTTAATTGAAAATAAAAATATATATTATAGATACTCGTCTTATCAAGTACGATACGGATGGTAAACGGGTAAACGGATATCATTGACACCCGTAATAATTTCCGTTCTCTGGTCAAAATGTTTCAACATCCTGGGTCAAAGTCATGCTGGGTCAAAGTCTTATGATATGATATGTATCTAAAAGAAAGGCGTGGATCTACTCGATTTGAATTCAAATAAGCTCAAATCTCATATGCATGAACAGCAATTTTGAAATTTTGAATCTAACCATTGAACTATTTTGAAATATGTGTACAGAAAAATCAGCTGTTATGAGATCTATGCACAAAAAAAGTTGAACGGTTGGATTTAAAATTTCAGAAATTTTAACGGTACTATTTATGTATTTGAATTTCAGCTAATTTGAATCCACTTGATATAAATACAATGAACTCGCTACTGGCCACGAGTGCGTATCCTCTGAGATATCTCAACTTTTGCGTGACCAACGTGTCCGGTGCCTATTCAGGGGTTATGTAGGGGTCCGTGTTATCTATGCTTTGAGAGCGTGCAGAACGTATTTAAACGGTTGGAATTTTCCATAAAGTCACGCAAAGTTTGAGATATCTCAGAAGATACGAATTCCCTGGCCACTGGGAATTTGCTTTTTACTAGCTTGAGACAAGACTGAGGTGACTGGCAAAAAGAAGCTAGCAATTAGTAAGTGAATTTTCTTTCTAACGGACCGTCATCGGTCAAAGTCTTCTGAGAGCAATCCAGCTGGTCTTCCACGATTATGAGAAATTGACGTGCACTTTGATTTTGCATGTCATCATCTGGTTGAAATATCAGATAAGCCAGTTTTGCCCATAGAAAACGCGAACCATTTTTCCATTTTTTTTCTTTTCTCTGAGGATTGACTCGTATACTTAGAAGTTGACTCAGACGGGTTTTGCACGCCCCGCACAAAACCCGGTAATTAAAATGTTTATGCAATTATTTGATTAGGAGATCGAGTTCCAATACTTTTATTTTTTATTTTTTTTTGCATCTTCAACGTGTTTTTATTTCTAAAGTTTTAATAATTTAAAATGAGAAGAGTTAGATTTAATCTACATTATTTTATATATGCAAATATAAAATATTATAGCATTTAACTTTGTTTTGCAACTACTGCTAAGAATTTTTGAAAAAAAAAAAACACTTAACTTTGTTTCGATTGTTATCAAGATCTTGCAAAGTACACGAATTTGAATAATTTTTAAACATTAATTTTTTAACTTATTAGTTCATGTAAAAAAAAAAATTGAAAAGTGATAATTTTTTATGTACATATAAATAAAATAACATAGATGACATCCAACAATTTTATTTAGACATATAAATTTACAATTATTGTTATTAGAAAATAAAAAAATAGAGGCATATTGAAGGCACCCTCCTCTATTTTATTATAGTACTTTCTTTTTAGAAAACAAAAATGTAGGCAGATTTATATAATGTTTGAAAAATTCATTATGGAGAATTTTTTATTTTAATAGATGATTTATCATATAAGAATACGGATAATTTTATTTTTTAGTAATTACTCTGTTTGAGTAAATACTAAATGTAAACTTATTTATAATATTTTATTAGTTTTTTTTAGTGGGGATAGATTTGTATTCACAACGAGATTGATTTAGCAATATTGCATATGTTTAGACGTACAAATGTAAAGTTTTGTTACTCTTTTATGATATTGTATATGTTACCAATTATTTGCAAATTCATTTATTTTCTATTTAGTTGAGCTACGTTAAATAACTATTATTGCGTCATTACTCATTAATTTAAGAAGTAAAGCAAGATACGAATAAGGCTATTTGTTCTCTCTCTTTTTTTATTGTTAATGAGTTCCGGTACCCCTATGGATAATTATTAAAGTTATTTCTTAACATGGATAGTTTATTTTCTTCATCTTGTATTTTTATCTTAAATATCATGGATTTATTTTAATTAGGTCGGACTCCGTTGAGAGGCGGAACTAGAAAATCCCAAAAAGAATAAAATTTAAAATATAATATGCAGTTAGTAAGAATTTAACCTAAGGTTCTTTACACCGAAATTTTTATTAATACCCAAAAATAATATGAAATTACCGAATCTATCCACTTTTTCGGTGGAATTTGAAAATTACCCCTTCCGGTAACTAAATAACCGGACTAAAACCAACTTTCCAGGTTATTGAGTGACCAAACAATGGAAATGTATGGTTATTCAATTAGCGAAAAGTGGCAGGCAATTTGGCGGTTTTTTTTTTTTACAAAACAAAAAAAATTTAAACTTTTTTTATTTTTGTATTGAAATATTATAAATTTTAAATATATTTCTTTAAAAATAGATGGAATACAATATAATTTGATTTATTAGAAATACTGCAACAAATAATCCTGATCAACATTTTCGGATTGGATTTTTCGTGGCTGTAAGAAAAATTAATATATTTCTTTATGTGTTATTGAAAAAAAAAATGCTTAGATTATGAGTTATTGATCCCAGTTCAAAAGTCACTTCTAGATAAATACAAAAAATATTATCATCCTTTTAGTACATTTAATTTCTAAAATGTTGTATCTATTTTTGAAAAAAATAAAAACTTTAAGTTATTTAATGATTGATATTAAAAAAGAATTCTCAAAATAGATACAACCTTTTAGAAATTAAATGTATTAGAAATGTCACAATATTTTATGTATTATCTAGAAGTGAATTTTGAACTGTGATTAATAACTCATATTCAAATCATATTTATTTTTTTCCAATAACACATAAAGAAATATATTAATTTTTCTTACAGCCACGAAAAATCTGGCCTGAAAAATGCTGATCCGGATTATTTGTTGTAGTCTTTCTAATAAATCAAATTATATTGTATTTTATCTATTTTCAAATAAATATATTCAACATTTCTAATATTTCAATATAATTTTTTTTTTAAATTTATGTTTTGTAAAAAAAAAAAAAGAAGCCAAACTGCATGCCACTTTCCACTAATTGAATAACCCGACATTCCCTAGTTTGGTCACTCAATAACTAGACCAAAATTTTTGCTCTTTTCTGTTACTAAGTAACCGGGCCTTTTCTCCATTTTCGGTTATTAGACCACCGGAAATATATTCCAAATCCGGTTATTTGGTAACCGGAAGGGGCATAAATTGAAATACATTCAAAAATTGGATAGTTTTTGTAATTTTGTTTTGTTTTTGGGTATTTATAAAAATTTCGGTTCTTTACAACTACAAACTAAGATTTAACTACTAAATTACAAGTAGATATGTGATAATTTATGAGGACTAGAATATGTAAAATATTTTATAAAATTAAGATTAAATTAAATTTCAATATATATAACTAAAATTTTAAAATTATAGGAGTGACTTAATCACCTTTTAAATGGTTATAGATCCGTTCCTGACCCACTTCGGTGCGGATTCGTTGTCTACGCCAATTTTATCTCAAACTTGGTAATATATTCCTTGCATTTTGATTTTTTTATTGTTGAGGTAATTCATATTGTTCATCAAATTTACAAAAACTGACATCAAATGAGATAGGCGTGTAACAGAAAGAGTAAAAATCCAAACACATAGAGACGAATAATTTTAATGGTACTGGGTACATGTTGAATTCGTCAAATCCGACCATAAATCATAGAATTTATATGGTCCAAATTATAATTTAAAATCTCCTAAATTGAAATCATTTTTGTTTGGATCAGAAAATTTCTCAAAATAAAAATTTCGGAATCACTCCTTCCCATCCCATAAGACAAAAGCGCTGTTGTAATCATCTGTTGCTATATAAAGGTGCAAGTAGGGGTGAAAACGTATTGAATACAGATCGGATAGTGATAAAATTATATTTGTATTCGTTTTTATTTTCTGGATACGGATACGAATTGAATATTAATCGGATACGAATACGGATCGGATATTAATCGGATACGAATACAAATCAAATATTAGTCGAATACAAATATGAATATGGATACAAATCGAATTTTTAATTCGGATATATATATATTACAACAAGATTGTATAACATCGGTGGAGTGAATTAATATTTTTAATTGTAAAACAACAAGTATCCATATTTGAAATCAGAACAAAACTAATTAACTAATGTGTTATTTAATAAAAATAAAATGACCCATCATAAACAATAAATTACATCAAAACTCAATTAATTAAATGAGAAAATAATTAAAAAATGATTATTAGTATTTTTGAAAATTTATTATGGATTTTTAAACCTAAGATTTAACTTAATGAGAGAAATAAAAATTCAAGATGTAGTTTGAATGACGATGGGGTCTCTTGACAGGACTTCTCACTCACTAATAGTCACACAGATCCCACCTCTTAATTCTCCTCTCTCTATTTCTATTATAGGCGGACCCCGCCTATATCCGAATATCCAAAAAATTATCTGATTATCCGAAAAATCGACGTATCCAGATTCGGATAATTATCCGAATCCATATCCGTATTCGCTTCCGAAATTAAAACCGAATTCGTATCCATATCCGAATAAATCATATCCGTATCCGTATTCGTATCCGCAAATTATCCGTATCCGACTATTCGAATCCGAAAAATTTGAATACGAATCCGAATTCGATCGGATAATATCCGACCCGTTTTCACCCCTAGGTGCAAGTACAACTCATATATAGTGGGTAAATAGGTGTAGGGTCACAAAATTTGCAAATTAAAATCCGAATAATTTGTTTTTTGGTGATGTCAAACCGAACGTTGAATTATTTGGTTGACCAAACTTTGACTGAATTAAACCTGAATAATTCGCGAATTTTATGAAATTTTTCTGAATTTTACGAATTTTTCGTGAATTTTTTTCCAAATTTTTCCAATAACATTTTATTTTTTTGCTCTCTTGCAGGACTGAGATCTCTGATTCGGATAATTCCGAATTATACCCAAATTATTTCCGAATCACAAATTTTTGACCTTGAATCAAACCCAAATTATTCATTTGTCACTGTGCAGGCATTCAATGTTGAAAAATTTGTGCGCCACACAAATTACGGTATAGGGTGCGTAGAAGAAACAAGGAAAAATAATAGCTTAACCATTGAGACAATCCAAAGAACGAGCGTTTCTCCTATCCTCCAGTGGGATTGATCGAACGGTCTGCGATTACTCCAGTTCTCCACTGGAGTCCACGTGTCAGCGTTCTGTTTGTTCAGATAAAGGTCTACCTCGTAAGGAACACTGAGATTGGGACTGATCAGTTAACAATAGAGATCCAAGCTGTGGTGACCGGATCACCTCGCAAGAGATTTCTGACCCTAGAGCCACTATCGGATGGAGCCAGAATTACTTTTAACATTTAAATATTTGATTTTGGGCTCACCTCAGACCCATCAATAGTGGTTTTAGGGGCAAGAATTTTCTGTCCTTAGAGATGCAGGAGATTCGGTCTCCAAGCCATGGTCTATTTTTTTTGAAATCTATTTAGAACCTATTCGGCAGGCCTAAGGGAATGGAAATAGGAATGGGCAAACTGGAGCTGCATGCTTCGTTTACTCGCTCCAGAAACGAGAAAATCAGAGAGAAGAGGAGAGGAAGGGAGACAGCATTGTGGCAGGGGGAAATCAACATACAAAGCTGTAAAATTTGTACCCCCCGATTCGGAGTGTAGACAAAGTAACACGAGCACGTTCCCCTTCCTTCGTCTCCCGTCCCCTTCCTCTGCGCAACAGACTTCTGGAGCACAGCCTTGGAAGTCTATAGAGGCTCATTACAAGCCAGTTTGCACAGACTCTTCAACAAAATATTCAAGAGGAAAAAAGTGAATAATTATACCTGAGTCGTCAGTTTTAACTTAGCATGAATGACTGACACACCAGCACAGCGTAACATCTCGTTACTCTCTTGATAGTATTCAGTGGTGCCAACTTCAGATTGCACACGCTGAGATGGATTGAGCGCATCAAGACGGTCAAATCGACATCCTCTCATGTCTCCGAAACTACGAGAGCTGTGCCACGCTCTCTGGCCACCAAAACTGAATTATGCAATAGCCCCATAACACAAGACCAAGATGCAAACAGAGAAAAGGAGAGAGATAGATGTTGCCATATTTATTTGGTAAATATGATGCTAAACTTCTTTGGATGAAGAGTGAGGAGTGAGGAGTGAGGGGTGGGGATATTTGTACATATGAAAAAGGTTAACTAATTTTGGATAATTGCATAGTATTTGGTGGTATAGGGACAAAAGGGCTCAATAAACGCCAAATTAGCATAATACATGCAGCCTCAGTTTTCCAATACATTGTTCTTAATCCTATTGCTTTCTGAATTCTAGAGAAATGTGTGTTGTCTCCTTTCTTTCTAATTGTTTGGAATTTAGCATTGAGACTCCGAGAGGAGCCCTTTCTTTGAGCTCTTTCTTTGAGCTCTTTCCCCTTTTAAAATCCCCGGTGACCATCCCCTCCAATCATCTCCCCAAATAGAAATCTCTCGCCTCCATCCCCCTCTCTTTCAATCCCTTCCAGAAATTTCTCTCCGCTACCTCCCCATCTCTCAACCTCCTCTTCCCCTCTTTCCCTCATCTCCTACATATCTTTTCCCTATCTGATTTTGACAAATATCCTCACAATGGAGGTCGAATTTCCAGGCCCAAATCAGCTTCTAACCCAATACTGCTTCCTGACTGATCTGGAGGGACATGAGAGAATAGTTCAAGACCTGGACCAAGCGGTTCTCCTCTATTCCACTTCCCCTGTTCTTCAGTTGAACCAAGCTCAGATTCGCCGAACTCTAGTGGAGAGGTATGGCGGAACAACTGGTAATTGGAGTATCAGAAGCGTGCCAAGGGGATTCCTAATCTACCTTCCGCAATGGCTGTATAGAGATGAACTAAACCTGGATTCTCATCACTGGGAGAGGCACAATTTTATCATTCAGCCATGGCAGGCCCTTAACGGGTCTGACCCGTTACCGCCCCTACACAGGGTCCACCTTACCATCCTTGATTTTCCGTTAGATTACTGGCATCCTTTCTATTTCAGGCAAGCAATGGCCTCAATTGGCTTTGTAAAAGGCATCCAAAGGGAATGCCTTAATGGCGAGGACTCAATGGCAATTCGGCTATGGTTGGACACCCCCGACACAAGTCTAATTCCCTTTCAGTTAATGGTCGGCCACCAAGACAGGTGGACGACTTGTCAGATTCTAATGGAGGGGCGTTTGGAACCACCTCAGGAATTTCAACCCCCGCCACCACCTTATTTGCCGGATTCTGATGAAGTGGATGACACACCTCCATGGAGTGGCTCCCCAGATTCCCACTTTATCCCACCTTGGAGGCGGCGGGTTCTCCGAATTCGTATCCCAGAGCATGATCCGTCCCGCCTGGGTGCCCCTTCAGCTGGTTGCCATGAACCGAGGTTTAGGCTCACGAAATCCAAGAATACTCCGAGTCCACAGGGAAAACACTTGTTTTTGGCAACGGTAAAGGGGTCCAGCCAGCTGCTACTGTCAGCCAAATTGCAGTACCTCATGACAAATCAAGGATATTCCAAATGGAAACTTCTTTCCAGATTTACCCCTGACCTATCCGGGAAAGACACATGCCCCCCCATGCTCCCTGAGAGGACTACGTACAATGGAGTATTCTTACCCTTTTACCCGCAAAAGAAATGCAAAAACATAGATCCCGGCTCTTTTATTCCCCAAGAAACCCTCCCTCATGTCATGACAAAACAGAATACTAACCAACCTATATGGCACTCCTCTCTGATAGCCACGTGCCACTCACACTGCTCTCAAACCATATTAAAGCCGCAAATTCCCATACCCCTCTTAAACCCTATCTCTACTGCCCACAATCCCTTGCACAAACACCTTCTCTTCTCTCATAATACTCTAGTCTCCTCCCTCTTAAACCCTAGACCAACCATGACCAGTATTACTGATGAAGATGAAGCATTGATCCAAAGGTTTATTGGACTGCACACCAAAGACAGCCAGGGGCCTTCTCTAAGGGTTCCAAACAGTGCCACCTCAAGCACAGACTGGTCTAGATGTCTCTTATCTCGGGTTGTCTCAGATAGGACTGCAATTGAATCTCAATTTCAAGTAGCCATGATGAAGGCATGGGATGCGGACCCCAAAACGGTTTTCCGTTCAGTGGCAAAGAATGCTTTCCTAATAGAGTTCCATGACCCGATTGACCTGCAAACAGCCCTCCACAAGGGTCCCTGGACTTTCAAAGGTGATCTTGTAGCTCTCCAATTGGTGTCATCTCACGCTGATGTCAAACCTTCAGAAATCACACAAGCTGCTCTATGGGTGCAACTTTTCAATGTACCCCTCAACGCTTTCTCTGAAGAGGGATTGATTCTGTTAGGCAATGAAGTGGGGAAGCCTATTTCAAGACCAATTGAAGGGTATGTTGGAGGTAAGCGATTCTATAAAATCAAAGTTTCTATTGATCTCTTGAAGCCTCTGATGGATAAAGTGTGTGTCACGCACCCTCACCTAGGAGAGGTAACTGCTCATTGTGTTTATGAGAAGGTCAACAGAATTTGCATTTTCTGTGGACTCTTGGGTCACGAACTCAGCTCATGTGCAGACCATTCTAGATTATCAACAATAATGCAAAATCCAGAACAGGCTAGTCGGTTCTCAGGCCATCAACTCCTCAGCCCAACAAGGGGTCTTTGGATCACAAATGCCACCCTAATTCCCAGGCCAGAGCAGGCCGAGCCCAGACAGAATCTTAAAAGGCATTTTACTCAAACCAAACCAGCTGGGCCGCAACAATTCCCAGGCCTTGGCCCTTTACTCTCTACCCCATCAGAGTCTTTAAACTGCTTAGCCACTGTTTTAGAGGGGGAAACAGTGCCGGCTTCATCTTCTACCTCTCAAGTGAAAACCAAAAAGCCAAGGTCAGCGGGGCTCGAACCGCTACCGCAGGAATTATGAGTATCATTGCATGGAACTGCCGAGGAAGCGGAGGCTCGACGGTTCCAACTCTCAATCGTTACCTCCAATGTACGGATGCGAAATTGGCTTTTATCTCTGAAACGAGATGTGGTTTTCAAAGAGCTACCCAAAGAATTAAGCATCTGTCCCTTACAAATTCTATTGTGGTCTCTTCAAAGGGCAAATCTGGGGGGCTTTGGTTAATTTGGGATGAGGACCAAACGGTAAATCTAATTCTCAAAAGCATTAATCTAATTGCAGCTCGGGTTAAGGGGAAAGGGGCTCATTCGGATTGGATTCTTATTTGCATATACGGGGACCCAAAAAGAGCTTTGAACCCGATTATTTGGGATCAGATTAATAACCTGATAAGAGATGAGGTTCTTCCTGTTCTATGCATAGGTGATTTTAATGCCATCTCTTCCATGGAGGAGAAGTGGGGAGGGTCTGATGTTTTCAAATCGGGGAATATGGCTTTCCGGAATTGGGTAAATGAATCCGGGCTAATAGATTTGGGGCACAAGGGTCCCGCATACACTTGGACAAACAAGAAATCTGGTCACCTAAACATAAGCGAAAGGCTCGATCGGGCTTTGAGCAATCTTGAATGGACTCTACAATATCCTAATTCTGCCGTATACCATATACCCCGCTTCAACAGCGATCACTTACCCATTCTCCTTAGGCCGAATCCGGTGAAGAAATTTTCCAAGGCACCCTTTCGATGTGAGAACTGGTGGACTGTCAAACCAGATTTTCGCTCTATTTGCGAACTTTCGGTTCAAGATCAAACCTCATGGTCAGCTACACAGCGGCGGTTCAAAACTGAGGCGCATGCTTGGGTCAAAAAGAATAAAACACCAAACCAGATGCTAAAAGAAGTGGAGGAAGATATGCTGAAATTGAATGTGATGCAGCCGAACTTGGTGGACAGCAAAACCGAAGCGAGACTAAATGAGGAGCATGAGCGGTGCCTTTTGATGAGGGAAATGTATTGGCACCAGAGATCGAGGATTAAATGGGCTACCTTAGGAGATCGTAACTCTGCATTTTTTCATGCTTCCACGGTTACAAGAAGAAGAAGGAACGCTATCGGATCCTTATTGGTGGCAGGTTCGGGCTGGGTAACAGAGGAAGGGGAGATTAAAAGAGCTTTTGTCAACCACTTTAAGGCTATCTACACAAAAGGCCCGACTACAGATATCCACTCTGTGTATAGCCCATCTCTTTTCCTTGAACTACCAAAAATCCCAGCTTTTATTGGGCCCAGTTTGGACTCCATTCCCTCTGATATTGAAATCCGAAAGGCCATGATGCAGTTAGGCCCACATAAGGCAGCTGGGCCTGATGGTTTTAATGCCCTGATTTTGCAGCAACAGTGGGACTTGTTTGGGCCAATAATCACAGCTGAAGTCCGAAATTTCTTCACTACTGGCACCATGCAACCAGATATTGCAAAGTCAAATCTCATCCTCATTCCTAAAGTGAAGGATCCATGTCAGGTTGGAGACTATCGTCCCATTTCGGTTTGCAACGTGCTATATAAGGTCATATCCAAGATTCTCACTACTCGGCTGAAACCGTACATTGCGGGATGTATTTCAGCTTCTCAATCCGCCTTTGTTCCAGGCCGCAAAATTTCAGAAAACGTGATTCTCCTTCGAGAGGTTCTGCATTCTTTTAAATCCTCATCTTACTCTAATCCAGATTTTTGTTTGAAGGTAGACCTCTCAAAGGCTTTTGACCGAATGGATTGGGATTACTTGGAGGCGATTCTACCGCTATATGGTTTCCCGCAGAAATTGAGAACCTGGATAATGGCATGTGTTAGGTCATCTGAATTTTCGATCATCCTAAATGGAGGAGGAGGGGGAGGGTCTTTTAAACCGAGTTGCGGTTTGCGTCAAGGGTGTTCCCTATCCCCCTACTTGTTCATCTTGGGAATGGATTTGTTATCAAGAAGTTTGGCACACCTAGTTCAGGACCGATTGCTACAAGGGGTTAGAATGGCACCTTCCTGTCCCCCAATAACAGATATCATATATGCGGATGATCTTCTTCTCTTAGGCAGAGCTCAAACCCAAGAGGCCTTACAAATTAAACATGCTTTGGAAGCTTTCTCTGCTGTTTCGGGCCAACAAATCGGGCCTGCAAAAAGCTCTATTTGGTTTAGTCGCCTAACAGGCCCACTGGAGAGGATTAATATTGCAGGAATTTTTTGGGGTTAATAGAGAACATGTGTCTTCTTCCTACTTAGGAGCCCCGATTGTTACCAATGCACAGGGCTTTGATTTTTTGATAGAAGCGGTGTCATCAAGGCTAAACTCTTGGAAGAGTAAAATGCTATCGCAGGCAAGCAGAATCGTCTTGATCAAGTCGGTTTTGCAAGCTCTTCCCATCTATTTCATGGCTACCACTGTAATCCCAGCAAAGATCATCAACAAACTAAATGCTCTAATCAGAAAATTTTTCTGGGGGAAGGTGGACAAGCAGAGATACATGGCTCTATTGGCGTGGGATAAAGTGTCAGCTCCGTTAATGCAGGGAGGGCTCGGGTTCAGGGACTTGCAACTAATGAACAAGGCCATGTTGTTAAAAATGCTGTGGAAAGTTGCAGCAGGGTCGGAGGCATTATGGGTTCAACAATTGCGAGCAAAGTACCTACCCCGCAGCAAACTATGGCTCAGTAAGCGAGGCACTAGGTGTACCACTTTCTGGAGAGGAATTTTGGCTCTTAGAGGAAACCTTCAAGCTATGATATCCTGGAAATTAGGGGATGGCTCTATGTGCACTATTTTTGCTCAACCTTGGTTCCCTCAAGCCCTAGCACATGACCCCCAGACATATTCAGACCGTTCTGATACTGTCAACCAACTTGTGGATGAGGGAACAGGGAACTGGAATGTTGAATTGATCTCTGGGAGGTTTGGATATGCCACTGCGCTATGGATTGTCTCTAATCTAAGGCCCCCAGCACCTGGTAGAGGCCCTGACAAATTGATTTTCTCTCTATCTCAAAATGGCGACTTCTATGTAAAAAAGGCATACACGGCTCTATTGGCTTCCCAAACAGTTATCTCAAGCACTAGTGCTCAGGGTGTTAATGAACTGGAGCTAGCGAGGTTATGGAAGCGAATCTGGAAAGGGGGGGAGATGCCACCTAGGCTGCGTGTATTCGTCTGGAAGCTGACACATGGAGCACTGCCATTGGGTCAAACTATGTCAACCAGACTCCAAAGGGGGGACCCGACCTGTCAAATTTGTGGCCAAGCAGGAGAGGATGAACTTCACATAGCTTTTCACTGCCCTTTTTCTAGAGCCTGCTGGTTAGCAGGGAATCTGGCAATTAAATCAGATTGCTTTAATTCCCCGATTAAAAGGTCTCTAGTTCAGCTAATGAAATTGGTACCCGAAGAAAGGTGGCAAGAGGTTTGCATGACTCTCTAGGCCATATGGCGCTCCAGGAATGACCTTGCTTTTCAGGGAAAATCCCCATCTTTTGAGGTTTATCGTCACTATGTGTCACAAATTGAAGCAGAGAACTCATTCAATCAGGTAAAGCGAATGGGAACCCAACAAAACTCAGGTCAGCAAGTCTCAATTATCTCACCCCCTACCTCCTTGTTCACTTGTCGGGTTGATGGATCCTGGGCTTTTGGGTGGATAGGGGGAATCGGTTTTTCCCTCTCCAAGGAAAATGCTCTAATGGCATACAAATCAGAGAGAGTTCTAGCATGTTGTCCACTACAGGCCGAAGCAATTGCTCTGGTTCAAGCCTTGAATTACGTGATCTCAATTGGTTTGTCAGAATGCGCCTTTATCACTGATAATCAAACTTTGGCAGAGGCCTGCTCCAATCTTAATCCACCAACAGAAGTAGATTGGAGGGCTCATAGGGAGATTTTGGATGCTTGGAAGAAAATGAGATGCAACAAGGGATTCACCAGTTCGTATGAAGGCAGAAGTAATAATGGCATGGCAGATTTCTTGGCAAAAAGAGGAAGAATGACAGGGGACTCCTACCTGGGATTCACCTTCCCAATTTTCTTACATACGCCAGGTTTTCCACCATATCAGGTTTAGTTTGCCTAGGCTGTGTTGAGAGATTAGATTAAGCTAGTGGAAAAGGATGCTGCTTTATATATCCTATTTGGGTGATAGCTGTGCTATCTTTCTTTATGTTTTTCTTTTTCGGTCAAATTAAACTTGGATGTAATGACTTCTTGTGTAATTGGAGGCCTACGGGCATGAATTAATCAAAAAAAAAAAAAAAAAGATATGGTTCAGGCTGTTGAGAGTGTTGACTTGAAACTTGGTGCGGATTTCAGATTTGGCTTATACATTTTTATTTTTCTTCTTTTCATTAAAAGAAGAAACCGAACTGTCGCTTTACCTTTAACAAGCTATAAAAATGAAACGAATTAATTAGTTGGAATTTAGCATAAAGGTTCTGGTTAATTTAAGTAAGTTGAAACTAGATCCAAAACTAGTAGAAAGGAAAAATAGCTTTGGGCTAATTATTTACAATTTTATGATAAATCAGCTTTGTTAGTTCTTACTGATGTAACAATGCTGTAAAATTAAGGCCCAGAAAAGTTTGGGCCGACAATTTAAATTTCATTTTGTGCTCTACATTTGATATATTAAATTATTTTTTTATTGCTTATCAACTTTGACAGAACGCATAGAGGATCTAATTCAGACTTCAACGAGTGCCGAAACTAGATGCACGTTTTGGTTTATACACGACAAAAATATATGATATTTTTATCAAGAGAGATCAAAGGTCCATGATCATGGTGCTAAATCAATATCAATAAAATTAAATATTAAATTACTATTTTTTTATTTTTTAAATAGCAAATTAATTGATTAGATATGTTGATGACATGTTTAATAATGAAATGCACGTTATATGAAGGGAGCGTCTGGTTTTACGGTCCAATATTAATGGTATACATTTCTTACTTGGGGGTTTAAAATCAATTTTCAATAAAATTAGATTCACGCCTTAATTTGATTCGACTTATTAAAAAAAAAAAAAAACAGAGAAGTGATTGTCTGGTGAATAATTTCCTTCTTGAAAATCTAATCTTAAAACGACATTATTGGGGTGTTAATAATATATGTTTACCGGTTACTTCTGAGTCCGCATATGTTGTTATTCCAAGGAGAATAACAGTATGTTATCCTCTCTATTTTGAGGAGAGAGAAGAGATAGGAGAGAATAACAGGGTGTTGTCTTTCTTTTTTTTTCTTTCCTATGATTTACAACAGATTTCAAGTTATTTATATCCTATTAACAAGGCGGACATTAGTAAGATTCTTTCTCGTTTGTTTATATTGTAATGGTAGGATAATAAAAAATATTCATTTGATTGTAGGATAAGAGGATGGAAAAAAACTGCTACATCCTCATTACGCTTATAAGATAAATCATAAATACAAAATTATACATGATAGTATAATACTTTATTTTTTTTATACAGTTAACTATAAAATATGAGGTGGATTATCATGCATGCTTTGGAAAGTAAAATCCATGTTTTACTTTTATATTTTGTGAATTTCAAATTCAAAGAGTCAATCATATTAAATGTGCTTAGAGATCAAATTTTACATTTTTTTTTTTTAAAAAGTTCCATTTTTTAGAATTTTGAAAATAATTATTTTTTATGATCCACAACTTTCTAACAACAGTTATTTTCACAAAAAAATTTCAAAAAAAATAAAATTTGGTCTCCAAGCACAATTTTGACATGGATATCATATTGAATAGTTGAGATTGATTGTTTAAACTTTGAAATTAAAAATACAGATAGAAAGTAAAACAATATCTTTACTTTTCAAAGCATTGTACGTACAGCTCACCTCATATAATATATATTATTATGACGATATTAGTTTGTAAAACATCTTATATATATTTATTTAATGAGTAATTTACATGCTTTTGAAAATATATAGCTTTCATTCTTTTAATTAGTATTTTATATATAATGATATTATGTATATAATGTACATGTTAAACTTTAAATCAATATATTTGTTTATTTGTCATTCCTTTTGTTAGATTCAATACAGACAATACTCACAATGCTAAGTTACTAACGCTTAATGGGTCAGATATTAAGACAAGTATGGATACGAAAACACCTCCATCCGACGACCCGTCACCCGTATCATATCTATTTACATCTCTAGAGACATATTAAATTGCTTACGTATTTTTATTTTCTTAACTAATTATTTAGCTACTAAGTCAATTTCCATGTAATATAATCAACCTAAGTTCCAGAAATAAGCGAACTAACACCTCCAATTATAAAATAGAAAGGAACATTTTAATGAAAACTAAAAGAAATCTAGGATATATTTCATCAAATTCAAAGTGCTACATCAGTTTAAGCCCAAATTTTATCCACAGAAGACCACACCTAATATCAGTACCAAGTAAACCAGAGAACCAAAAACAGTATTAGATGATGAAATAGAAGAGGAATTATGTGGCAATGGATGCAACACAGGTTCCGTTCTATTCCTCGAGGGAGCTTTGGGAGAATGCGAAGGTGGAGGATGTGAAGCTGGAGGTGGAGATGTCAGCTGAGGTGGCGGTGGGGCCCGGTTTGCCATGACAGTGACAACCACCTTCTCTCCTTCTTCACATCTCGTGTGGTTTCCACTTATGAAGAAATATTCACCCGACCTACCAAAATCGAAGATTGATTTGCCTCCAAATAGTCTGAGATATGGATTTGAATTGTCGCACATGTCATAGTGTTGCTTGTTTACGACAAGCACCGAGTCCTCGTCCTTCTTGTACTCAAAAACTGTTTCATTAGAACCGATATGAAAATGTTGGAACTAGGAAGAATTCAATGTTAAAAACGAAATATATAAAATAAAATACAGAGCCATAACTGATCTGCAGTGGAATTTCCACAAACAGCGGTACAAATGTTAGCCAGGAGTAACAAAAACATTTGGTTTTTTTGCAAGCAAAACCCTCATAAAAAGAAGCAAAAAAAAAAAAATTGAATCTACAACCTCAAATTTTTATTTCAAACCCGTGACCCCTAAAAGATTTATTTTTTAAGAAAGATTAATATATACACTTTCTTTTGTCTCATTTATTATTATTTTTTCCTTTCACTTATGGAAGAACATAGTGGATTGCTAATTATATCGAAATGAATACTATGTCTCTATTATCAGATGCTTCTCTATAAGAGCAATCTTGTCTTTGAGAGATGAACACATTCTTTTGTAACTTTAAGGAGGGCTTTTATCTAATAAGAAGAAGACGAAGAAAAAAAAACCAATTTGAGGCTTTTCAAGACATAATGGGCTTCAATTTTGATTTTCTGGGCCAACGAAAATTCTTCTTCATTTTATTATTGGATCAGCGGCCCCTCCAACCGTCCGATCTCATTTTGTCTGATGACCATTTATTGCGCTTTTTTTTTTTTTTTTTTGATAGCAACCAGCATCCCCAATTTAAAAGGTCTATATCATCAAATTACAAAATAATGCCCCACAACATGAAGTCAAGAAGTGATATTGTTTTAGAGAGAGAGAGACCAAGCCTGTCATTGACATGAAATCTGTTTTTCCGGGCCCACTGGTTTAAAGGCTGGGAAGGGTGAGGCACCCATCCCTCTGCTCCGCCTACGTGGAACTCCTGATTACTATAGCATGTAGTTATAACATAGCTTACGACTACGGCTACAATTATGCCATGCACATTTCTCATCTTCACCTATCTCAAAATGAAGGTTTCACACTATTAGAGAAAAATTAAGAGAAAGGAAGGGTGAAACAAAGTTACCAGCTTTCTGAGACTTGATGGTGGTATAAGAGACATTCGTTTCAGACTTTCAGTTTCGTTTCAGAGAATTGCGTTAGACAGCTAACCAATAGGTATTCGACTGGTGGCAGAGTATCAGTTTTGGTACTGTCGCGTACGATAGGAACGCCACACGGTGTTTATTAGCATTTACTTTATCTTATGTTTCTTCTTGTGATCTTGAGCCCTGCATTGATTGGTATTTTCTCTAAAGGTTCGTTAATATTAAATTGATTGTTTCTGAGGTTCCGTGCAACTAAATTGTTTTTCAAAGTTCAAAATGTTGATCCGAACCATTTAATTTGACCTCTATGTTAATATGTGCTTGGAGACCAATTTTTTTTTTTTTTTGGTTTTTACTATTTATTAAGTCATTTTGAAAATCATTGATCCAACGATGACTTAACAAAATAATAAAATTAGAACCCACCATTGGATCAGTAATTTTCAAATTAGCTTAATAAATAGTAAAAAAAAATTTATAAAAATGTAAAATTTGGTCTCCAAACACATTTTAATATAGATATCACATCTAACGGTTCGGATAGACTTTTTGGACTTTAAAAATTAGAAAACAACTTAGTTGCATAAAACCTTAGAAGAATCGATTTGATATTAGCCAACTTCTTTTCTCTATATATAACGGAACTCTTATTTATATGAAAAAAATTTATTAAATTTGCAAGCACGTCACGAAAAAAATTATTCAGGTAGATATAACTATAATTTCTTCCGGTATGAGTTTATCATATCTAATTTTTATTTATACCATAATAAAAAAAAAACCAAAATAATTTTGTTTGGTCAGAATTCTAAAAATACCAATGTCAAACATCTCTGCGGTCTAAAAGACTGGGAGCCACCAATAAACCCTGCGATCCCATATTATTTTTTACATAAATTTTATTAACTAAAAAAAAAGTTAGTCTCTATGCTACAACTGACGAGAGATTGATTCTATTTGAAAATTGATTCCACTGTCCAACTATTCAAATTTTATTGTTTTTTGTGCCGCTCAAAAAAAAAAAAAAAATGGGACCGTTATTTCATTTGGTAGCTCCTAAACAAAGGGTCGCAATACCAATTAGCGACCTCCAGTCTTTGGGGTCGCTAAACGGTTTAACACCCTGAGTGAATTTTGAATTCTAATCAAACATGAATATTTTGGTTTATTTTTTCTGTGAATATAATAGAAATAAAATTTCGGTAGAAACCCCCCTTCTCTTCCTCTTTTTTATTTTATTTTTGTTAGAAATGCCTAGAGGCTCGGAACTACCCCTGTTCTTTGAATTTCATGAATCATTTAGTTTTCGGTGTAAATGTGCCATCAATATGTAACTCGTACAGAAAACATTTAATTAGCACTGTTTCGAATTTTGTCTACTTCCTCCGAAACAGAGAAATGGTATACTTTTTTAGAAGGGTTTTTTTTTTTTTATTATTCAACTTTTTTAGAAGGTAGAGAGAAAGCAAAGTGGTAGTTCAGTCATCAATTGTAGTTGACTAAAATTTGTACAAAGAGAGCCTAGATCTCTCTGGACTTGTCAGTAATTTCATTCTTTCTCATCTCCAGTCTGTATAGGAGAGCTCAGAGCATTGTTTTATAATTGCTGGATCTTAACTTGTTCTCGTGCGTTGTAACATGCATGTCACTGAATTTCATTAATTGACATAGTAACTCCAAAGAAAGATCAATGGGGGAATTGTTTGCCAAATCACATGCTATGTTTTGATTGGCTGGGTACGGTCACAGATCTGCTTTCGTACCAGATTAAACATTCTTTCATAACTATCAATAAAATCCATTTATTCGATAATACGAATTAAAAAATTATTTGTTCCTCTTCAAAATATTTGATTATTATAAACTCACACAAGAAATTTTTTTAATCAATGATCAATTAGTTACATAATATCAATAGTTATCGTGAGATGATTTTATGCAATATCTTATAAAATAATGATTGATTAGTAACTTTATTTTATTATAATAAGATCAAATAATACAACATAATTTTGTGTTTTATTTTATGATATTATGTACATGTTTCTAAAGTAGTATATTTATTTTTGTGCTATTAATTTGGACTAAAATATAAATTGTCATTTTATTTAATAATTAATTATTCATTATATGATTATCCATTGACATTCCTAGTTTGTTTGTTTGGAAATTTTGAATTCATTTAGTACAAGGTTAGGCGGTAAAAAAAATGAACATTTTATAAATTATTTCACAAGTTGTTTTATGTATTTATTTTTTATCATTTTTTTTACCACTTGATATTATACTAAATGAATTCAAAACTTTCAAAATTGTGCATGTACATGCACTCTCACGAAGTAGTTGAATTTCAATAATTTCGATTCATCATTTGAAGTCAATTTAATCGACTTTTTAAGTTATATTCACGAACTTAGTGAGTATTATCCCACCTTACCTTTCTTCTTATAATTTTGTTATTATGATGGTATATCATTGGAAATTCAGATCCAGAGCATATACCTGACCAGTGTTTTAGAATGTGATTTTGTTCATGCATGCAAAAGGCTACTGCATACCGCATATACAGTATGCGGACGCATATGCAGATTTCATACGGATTTTAAAATAAAAATTCACACATATATATATATATGGGTCTGTCTAAATTGTTGCTGGCAGCATTTCGGCAGAGGTGCTGCCGGGGCTATATTTAGCTGTGTAATGTCCAAAAAAACAAATCCAAACCGTTAGATGTTTAATCTATATTATAATTTACTTAGAGACCAAATTTTACATTTTTTGGAATTTTTTTACTATATATTAAGCTGGTTTGAAAACCGCTGATTTCAGTAAATTTCTGCAGCATTGAAATCAGCGGTTTTCAAACCAGCTTAATATATAGTAAAAAAATTCCAAAAAATGTAAAATTTTGTCTCCAAGTAGATTATTATATAGATTAAACATCTAATGGTTTAGATTTGTCGTTTGAACATCAAAAAATAGAAAAAACAGTGGCAGCACCGCCAGCAGAAATGCTGCCGGCAGCAAATTAGCCACAGCCTATATATATATATTCATATTCATATATTTGAATTTATTTTCACATAATAATATAACCAACAATTATTTTTTTATTTTTTTAATATAAATTTTAATTAAAATGCAATAAAATTATTAAAACCACATGGAAAAACTGCATGGCCGCATATTTCAGTCCATATGGCCGCATTTTTAATCTGCATGACCGCATATTCGGACCGCATATGCGGCCACATGAAAAAACCGCATGGGCATTCTGAGCACGGCTGCCGACCGCATACGCATACGCAACCACATATGCGGCTCATGTGGCCGCATTTTAAAACACTGTACCTGACTGTAGAATAAGATTTGAGTCGTCAGTTTTTATCCAGCACGAATCACAAAATGGACCTTTCTGTATCTAAATAGGTACCGTATTACTTTGACGTCTGGAAATATTAAGATAAGTTCATGCGACCCAATATATATGTTGGCGAACATTTTTGCATATGAAGACCGCTAACAATTGTGGAGTTTCTATTATGAACTGAAGGGAAAAAAAACATGATGTTGGGGCATAATAGGATAAAATGTGTGAACATACAACAAATTAAATTTGTATAAATTTTGTATTTATTAAGATAATTTTATACATAATTCATATATAATTTGTATTAAATTCATACACACGCAACGTAGTTGTGTATATTATAAGAATAGGAAAATATTCATGAGAATAAAAGTGATTTTTGCTGATGGTATCGTCGTAGATACTCATGTCGATAATATTGATATGCTTAGAAATAATACGTTTTTGTTGATGTATCTTTCACAATAGTATTTTTATACACAAATAATGTTCCATTCTTGTAGATGTACAACCATAATTAAGTGACCGAGTTAACAATTTTTTCTCGCGATGAGAAAATTAATTAATATTCGTCCTGCCGTTTGCAAACCAAATGTTCATACGAATTAATATTCTTACTCGATAATAATTTACAATTTATATATAAAATGAGTTTCAAATAAGGATATTCAATTGAACGTTAACCTTTGTTTGATTATTCGACAATTTGCGTTCTAATTCATATTTTCTTAAGTTAGTTTTTATATAAGATTAATTAAATATGGAAATATACTTAAAAAATGAACACATGAAAATAATTATTTGCATACGCTTGTCTAGTAAGGTAAATCAAAATCAAAGATTCAATTTTATTGTTCAAATTCAATCCGATATATATATATTTTAAATAGGTCCATATAGATTTTAGTGAGCAGAAATTAATACTAGCTTTACAAAATTGAAAATTGAAAAGTTAAGAAAGGGGAAAATTGAAAATATGACTATACAAGCTCTTTCTGATCTGGAACAATAACTGCAAGAAATATTGCTTTGACCAATTTAATGTGCACATGCTTTCAGCAGAGGCATCTCACCCCACCAAATAGAAGTCGTCCATTAATATTATGTTGTACAAGATGGAGCAATCGAATACTTGCATCCACATCAGTGCTTGATAGCAATCGCATTGCAAATTTATTGCAACGCCGTTGTCAGCTGTGGATAACTCTCTGATCACCCAGAAAAAAAAAAAAAAAGAATGTGATGCTTTAATGCTTTATTAATAGCTCTTATTGTCTCTCTCTCCCTCCATTTAATTGAGTTTTAAAATCTATTAATAGCCAAAACTTAAATACAATTAAGAATGATAAAGACAGGACGGATAAACATGATCCTAGAGAAAATCAAATCCTCTGCAACACAGCACCTCTGTGCATGGTTTCCAACTGTACGTGTCCGATCACATCGAGATTCGTTTTTTTGCGAATCTAATTAATAAATAATTCGTTTATGTCAAACAGCACGCGGGATGCACGACAAAGGACCATAACTCAATTTAGAGAGCAGTAATTAGTTTATACTAAAAATAGTAACTAAAGATTTACATTTTTATTATGCCCGTTCAGAAAGAAAAATAAAAGGTATATTTGTAGTAAAAAAAATCATTGTTGTTTTGTGTTACATTCTCAGTAAATCATATATCTATTTGAAGAGAGGAGGGATCGGATGACACTCTTTTTTGGTGACATCAGATAACACTGTACATTTTCAAAGTTCAAATAGTTAATCTAAACCGTTCAACTTGATAGATATGTTAAAATGTGCTTGCAAATCAAATTTTATATTTTTCTGAATTTGTTCACTATTTATTAAGATGGGTACAAAAATTCAACGGTATGAATATAGCGATTTTGTTAAATACTTAATAAATAGTAAAAAAAATTTCAAAAAATATAAAATTTGATCTACAAGCACACTTTAACATATCAATTATGTTGAACGGTTTGAATCAACTATATGGACTTTGAAAACTTTAAAAATATACATTGTTATCAAAAAAGAGTGTCATCCAATCCCCCCTTATTTGAAGAAGTAGAGTGCTGATGATAAGTAAAATTATTTAGGTTTAGGTCAGGGCTCACTTTAAAAAAAAGTTCAAGTTTTGACCTGAGTCACCTGACTAAAG
Organism: Carex pumila; assembly: GCA_033356055.1. NCBI lineage: Eukaryota > Viridiplantae > Streptophyta > Magnoliopsida > Poales > Cyperaceae > Carex > Carex pumila. The sequence goes on along the minus strand of JARJHM010000547.1, from coordinate 6,675 downwards.
TACCCATTTCCTAATTATGCATACTTGCGCACCAAGAAGAAGAGATGGTTTTTAGCTTAGTGTGTGTGTGTATGATATTGACAAACGATATACAAAAATAATAATAATCCAAAATTGACGCTTATGATAGATTCATATGTAAGTCTGTGAAATGCAAATCAAGCCATTTTAGCAAAAGCTGAGGAGATTTTTTGGTCTGAATACAGGGCCAATGCTTGGGAATCTCGGCTAGAAAAAATTTTCCCAGAAAAAAAAACACTTTCTATTTTCTGAACTGAAATGTTACTATTTTGATTTCCTCTTTTCATGCACTCTTTCTATTTTTCTGAACTGAAATGGTACTATTTTGATTTCTTCTTTTTCATTATTCCTCATTCCTTCCATATAATCTCCCTTAACCTCATCTGAAACTAAAGAATACTAAAAGAAATGAAAAAAAAAAAAAAAAATTGATTGCCTAACTAACACATTTGTAGTAAGTGGTAACTATAAGAAAAATATCGTTTACTGAGCTACGTATGGCCCCATCACTTTCCAGTCCCATCGATCGAGATATAAAATTAAGAACTACACTGCCACTATATAGTGTTGGAATAGTTGGTAGATAGCAAAATTGACATTTATTAGCGAGGCCTGTTAATGTGCCATCTATGAAGAAGTGGGGTTAACAAGCAAAAAATACCATCATAAAAAAGAACCTGATCTAAGAAAAGATGGAGTGCCTCCTGCCAACCCTAAAACTGCCAACAAGAATTAATACCACCCAAGCTTATCAAATCAAAGTGAGTAATGCCACATAGATGTAGTAGTGTAGGATCTAGCCAGTAAATCCAGCATGGCACCACTTCCTCTTAGCTGGATGAATTCAACCAATAAATGTTCACCAAACAGGATCCAGTAACTCCACTTCAACTACAATCTTCTGCATATCCCTTATGTAATGTTTTTCTATTGAACAGCTAAAATGGAAAACCTGAATTCAACTAGTAATCTGAGTAACTGACAAAAGGTCAAGAAATCAATAAAAGTTATTTTTAAATTAACATTTGTTAAGATTCCTGAAAGAGCAAATTTCGAACCTCATGATTTGTCTATACTATTGAAATTCAGTGGTACAATTTAAATTTCTATATGACTGGTTTCAGTTAACTGAACCAAAGGTCCTGTAAGGCATTCTACTTAAAGTATTCTAGAGAAATCCTAGCTCAACTTAAACCTAACCGTTTACAGCCTTTTGCCTGTCAAGTAAATGTCCATCAATGAAGTTTTATTGTACCAGATTTTTTAGTATATATAGCATACCTTCTATTTGTACAGAGCATCACCAGCTTCAATCTCAGTTCCACTAACAAGTTTGATTTTGAGTAAGAGTTGCCTGAGAGAATGGGGAGCATCAAGAATACTGTTTTACTGAGTTTGCTTCTTGTAGGATTGGTTTCTCCAGTGCTTTGCAGAAGCCTGGAAGAGTTCAATGAAAAGAAGAATTTCTTCTTGTTTCCCACCACTCCTGTTGGTAAGTATTCAACCCATCCACCACCACCCCCCACCCCCCACCCCCCCCCAAAAAAAAATACAAAAAAAGAAACTGAAATTAGCTCTGTTAGACTGTTACTTAGGTTATAAATCTGACACTCTAATACACTATAAGTTGGCAGCCTAATTATCAACCTGTTATCTTTCCTCTCTGGTGCGCATATATTTTTTTCTTTTTGTTAAAATCTATTAGTATATTGTACCTCAATTTCTAACTTCTAAATCGTAACTAGCTAGATATTGCTTCCTTTTCTCAGAAATAAACTCTTAGATTTTACTTGTCATGTATTTTAATATTGGTAGGTAAAAAAAAAAAACACTTTTTACCTTTCATATATTATGTACTTTAATTTGATAGGTGAAAAGATTACATTTGTCAGTGTCATACCTGCCAACACATTCATTTATATCGGACCACAAATTCCTCGGTGAATGACATCTAACTCTGCACGTACCACTAAGAAACTGACCACAGTATATATTTAATCAGCTGGTTAAATATAAATCATTCAATAAAAGGGGTTTCATAAGGGATTCCAATAAAAGACACAAAAAGGTATCACTTCTCCGTACCTACTGGCATGGAGGCCTGACTTATAAAATATCATGAAGGTACTATACCAATTCTACACAAAATGTTTAAAGCCTTAAACCACATTTAACCTCAAGCAGAGCTATCAGGATCCTCAAAGAAAACAAAGTTAGAGAAAACCAATAATGATATGACTAATTTAAGATAATGTGGTAGTACCTATTCTCAAAGATGGCCAGAAAGAAAAGAAATCACTATTTACCGTTCGGTATGCACTCCATGTATAAAAACTAAGCATACAACAAAAATTTACATGTTCAGGCCACAGTACACCAACACCAACATACGGAACAGGAGGTGGACCTAGCACATCAACACCATCAACACCAACATACGGCACAGGAGGTGGACATGGCACATCAACACCATCATATGGCACAGGAGGGGGCCACGGCGTATCAACACCATCCACACCATCATATGGCAGTGGAGGCCATGGCAGTTCAACACCAACATACGGAAGTGGAGGCCACGGCAGTTCAACACCAACATACGGAAGTGGAGGCCACGGCAGTTCAACACCAACATACAGAAGTGGAGGCCATGGCAGTTCAACACCAACATACGGAAGTGGAAGCAACCATGCTACACCAACACCATCCCATGGAAGCGGTAGCTACAGCCCACCAAGCACTGGCAGTGGCGGCCATTCCACTCCGACTGTTCCTTCTCTCGACCCTCACCACTACTTCACCGGCACCTGTGAGTAAGTGAACCTACACCTGATATGCACAGGTTCTCACTTGGATTTATGCCAGGATGGTCATAACCAGTGAATGCAAGCACAGTAGGCAGCGGTAGTATGTTAATCCTTGGTCATAACATCGAGACCTTCAATAACCACCATTGGTCCTGTACAGCTGCTTCTGTACCAAGTGGTACCTTAATCCTTGAACTGAACATTGTGACAGATACTATATTTATGGCTGACCGCATTTTTTCAAATAGAAGAACTAATAAGGCATTTACAGTCCAAAACACAACTCAAAAGTAAACGGCACTATATTTTCCTATAACCGAGTAACCAGTTTTCTCAAAGCAAATCTAATAATTTTATACAGCTACTGGCGGACCCACCCACAGGCAATCAATGCCATAATAGGGTACTTGAGCACAGTCGGGCAGACTTTCGGCCCAACTTGCGGGTTCGTATTCGGCACTGGTACAACCCTACACGATGCCTTGTCAAACCCCCGTACTGATGGATTCGGCTCCTTGATTCGCGAGGGTACCGCTGCCTTGCTCAATTCAATAGCAAGTTCTCACTTCCCATTTACCACTCAGCAGGTTAGGGAGGCAGTGATTTCTGCCATGACTTCTGAAGGTGCAGCTACAGCACAGGCTGATCTGTTCAAGCACGCAAATGAGGGAAAATACCATGCATAAACTGTAGAAATGGGTCTAGCTTGATCTGGTTAGCTACATTTTTGTTTCATTTCAATGGTCGTGGTATGGTTTTTGTGTGATTTGTGGTTAATGTATTGTTATTTTTGTTATCAAAGTTGTTATGCTGATGTGCATCACATTGTTAATTTAATTTAATTAGATTTAAGGAATTTGTGATATTATACGACTGCTATTGTCGAACCATTTTAATTAGATGAATAATCAAGTTATGGCTAAGTGATGTTACTTCAATATTATTACTATTATCACTACCATTACTGTTGTCATCTGTTGTTTTTTCTCTACCAGGATGTAACTAGATGGAAACATCTTGACAGATTGTCTTTAGCCCACAGATTTTTTTTTTTTTTAAAAATCACAATCTGATAACTGTAAATGTACCGTATGGCAGAACAGGCCAGAAAATACCATCTTCAATTTAATGTGGAATGAATATTCAGTACCATGACTGAAAGGGCTCCATTTATTTTTATCATGAACCACTGCACGCAAGTGGTGATAAATGGTACATCAGGATCATCCCATTAACTAAATAATTTTCTGAACAAAAGAAACTCACACAAGACTGATACCATAAAAGAGCAGAAATTGTGCATTATACGATGTTTTAGTGACCTTGTATTTGTTCTTGAAAATGACAACCAAGCTTCAGAATTGGAAAAGAAAAGGTAATTGAACATTATATTGCTAACCTATGATCACATTAGGTAAGAAAAACAAGCAACTGAAAAAATGTAAAAAATAAATCCACTAAACTAACCCAAAAGATGCACCTTTAAGATGTATGTATCTCGAACACCAATAATAAATATTCAACCTTCATAAAGCACATCAACTTCCCGTCATATGGGATTCAAACCATTCAAAAATCTCACCATTTTTCAAGCTCGTGAATTCATGGTATCCAAAAGCAAGATTCATCTCCTCATTTACATGGCTGAACAATTCAAATTTCTCATGGATCAGTTTCTTCTTTAATAATGTCTCCTTCCATTTTATGGCCCTTCCATCTTTCTTCAAATACCCCTTCTCATCCAGAAACCCATTTTCATGAAATACCTCAATTAACTTATCTGCAAAGCCCTGATCCAAACCTGGAATCCTTTTTGCCAGAAAACCCGCTTCCAAAGGAAACTCATCACACCTTATTTCTTTGACTTCAACTCCTGCTTCAGCTAATTGTTCCATATTTGACAAAACTGCATGAGCTCTAATTCTATCTTTTACCATATGCACAAAAAGGGTAGGTGGGTAATTTTCTGGTATATCAATGTTTTGAAAAAGACCTTCAGCTATCATGATGCAAATACTCCTAAATTCCATTCTAGTTGCGAGGGCTGATACAAAGTATCCACCAGAGGAAGCCCCCATTGCAAATTTTGGCAAATTCTCTAATTTGTTTTTTTTAACCCAATTTTCTATAATCCATTTTCTCAAACTAGAGATTGTAATTACCGCAATGTTTAATTCAAGTGCTTGAAGAACAAAAAGTCTATCTTCAGGCAAACCGGTACAATGGGGGCAATTTGAGGATTCGTCCCAAAAGTCGTATGCGTGGAGGTTACATCCATGGGCTACAAAGATAACAGCTTTTGGTGACCTGGGGATTTGGTAAATGACTTCGGTACCGTTGGTGTGGTACAAAGAAGGGTTTAATTGACTGGAAAAGGTAGGCAACTTCTGAAATAAATTTTGCGAGTTTTCAGAGGTTTTGCTTTCAGAGGGCGGATTGAAAATTGGGATTCTACTGATTAGAAGAACTGTTGGAAATAGAATTAAAACAAAGGAGAAGAGTATGATCGCTCTATGAAAGACTGAGCGATGAGCGGATTTGTGGGTTATCCTTTCAGACCCGAGTCCCATTATTTAGGAAAAAGGACGAAGATCGCAAATTCGCAATAATTCGATTAAATTTTGGACAAATCTCGGAAAATTAATAATGCGGAAAGAGAGATCCACCTTTCGTATGCAGATTTTTGAAGCAATTGGGGTTTAGATATGGTTAAGGTATTTTTTTAGTTAGTTTATTGGGTATGGGTATATATAAAGAATTTTTTTTGTTAGATAAATGAGTATGGGTACGGATAATAATTATTTTGTATTTATTGGGTAATGGGTAATTATATGAAATATATTATATATAAATATTATCAATATTATATCTAATTTATTTATTTTTTTTCTTTTCATATTGTTGTACGCTTGTATCAACGCTAGAGACATATATATCAACAAATTAATTTCTTTATTTTCTTCCTTATTCATCGTTATCGCATTTCTCTCAATTCTATAAATAAAAATATTCCATGTTTCAAGGAAAATATATCCTCACCTTATTTTCTAACAATAATGTATTGTTTAGTCCAAATGAGTAATCCATTAATGTCAGCTCAGGTGTTAGCGTCTGAATTTTGTATCATATGTCAGCTTTCTCAAGGTTATACTATGAATATATATATTTAATAATTGAAGGAGATGGAATGAAATGTTAGAAGAAAGAATGTAACAAGTGACAAAATTGATCACATGCTGTTCGAACCATTATATTAATATTTTCGTTATTCGCCCACTACCGTTTCGTTACCCGTTAATCATAACAGGTATAGGTAGGATAGGGTAAGACAAATTATTAATGGATATGGGTAGAGTATGGGTAATGCCAATTCTTAGTAGGTATGGGTATGAAAATGGTTCCACCCTCCCCGTATCGTACCTATTGACACCCCTAAGGAGTACATATAACATTAGTGTCATTTCAGTCTATATAACATCAATTTCAAAACCTATCAAATCGAGTTCAAATGGTGAATCCAAACCGTTCAAACTGATAGACTTCATTAGTTGTGCGTTTACATGTAAAATTTATAAGTTTTTGAGTTTATTTGATATCAAGTCAAGCGGTCAAATGTGTGAGTTTTTAAGTTAATTTAATATATTCATTTTTTTAATTTTTTTTGTCACTTGATTTGATAATTAAATAACTCGAAAATATAAAAAATTTGCATGTAAACGCATCACTCATAAAGTAAATTAGTTTAAACGGTTTGGATTCGTCATTTGAACTCAATTTGATAAATTTGGAATTGGTGTTATATAGACTTAAATGACACTGATGTTATATTAGCCATACTCGATAATGAGAG